>NW_004624787.1:12597563-12649342 GCF_000247695.1 Heterocephalus glaber
AAAAAAAAAAAAAAAAAAAAAAAAAAAAAAAAAAAAATGTACATGGTTCCCTGGTTCCCTAAGGGAAATAGGCTGCCTTATCCATGAGTTAGTATTTTCCTATTTTTCTCTGCTCTCACACCAGGCAGCTGCACCCCCAGTAGATCAGGCACTGTAGTGTGCCAGGGTAGCCCAGAGGGATGTGACATAGTCCTGCTCTCCCCAGGAGTGAAGCGAAGATGCAAAGCATGGTAACCACACTGTGAAGCCATCCCAGGGCAGGGTGCTATGGCAGAGGAAAGAGAGCAAGGCTAGGCCTGCTCTGGAGCCTGGAAGGGCGCCCTCTGTGGGTTGGTGGTCTTTTCGGGCCTCTCTAGACCACCTCTAGGAGACATCAGGGAGTGACCGAGAGCATGGCCAGGAGGCAGGTGAGTTGTATGGCCTTGGTGAGCTATTTACATTGTCTGAATAACTATTGAAAAAAAAGAGTCTTGCAACCTCACCATTGTAGATGTGTGTTAAAAATTGTTCTCTTCCATATTCCTTGATAATTGAGTTTTTCAGATGAACCTGTGCTATGATCCCAGATTGTTTTTTAGCTGAGTTCAGAAATGCTAATCTTAACCATAATTTTGTTTGCTTTGTAAGAAACTCCTGATTCATCTGAGGCCTAAAGTTTTATTATGATTTTAATTTTAGGACTTAAAATTGGGTACTTGGCAGAAGTGATGTGAAGTATGTATTGTCTGGCTGAGAGAATGGAATGCTGCTGAGGCTTTAAATTTTGATAAATATATAGCTTTTACGTTCTTCCTCATTTAATTTTGGTCTTCTGTGTATTGTAGGATATTTATTTATTTATTTATTTATTTTCAGTTCCGGGAATCAAACTCAGGAGCTTGAGCTTGCCAGGCAGGCATGGTGCCACTGAGCTAAATCCCTGGCCCTATTGTAGGATTTTTAAAAAATGCTCTATTTTGAAGGCAGTTTCTCTTTTGCTTTTGAGTTTTCTTAAAGAGGGAATAAGGGCTGGATGGTGGGTGCAGGCTATGAGAGAATCTCCTAGGTAAATTTGGTGAATTTTGAAATGCTAATTAAGCTCCTAATCTAACCACTCCAAACTTTCCTCAGGATGTTTACAATACCAGTGATTAAAAGTTGCCAAGGTACTGTAAACTTCTCTGGGTGTTTTTTCCCCCAATAAAGCAAATGCTCTTTCCAGCTGTTGCAGCATCTTTTAAAATGGATTTTGATTACTTCGGTTTGTGAAAAGTAGAATCATGAATGTGCTCATGTCCCACAATGATGGGAGACATGGAAAGAGAAGAGCAAAAGAATACATTACATTTTTAAGTAAGCAGTCACAAAAGACTTTTAAATAATTCAACTTCCTACCATATTTTATCATCTTCTCTCAGTTTTACAGCATTATCTACCATAGAAATGCAGGGAGATTTTGTAAAACACTATATAGCATTTAAGTCATTACATTTTATAGCTAATTTCTAATGTGGATTTGATTTTTTACGAGCAGAAAAAGAATCTAATTTGCATTAGTGACAGTAACTAGAGAAATTTAACACCTGGCCCTGGTTGTACTAGAAATTGAATATTAGGTACTTGGGTGCTAAAAACCCATTCAGATCTTCAAGGGGGATTTTTCATTTATTTATGTGCTGCTCTCATGTCTACCATTACAAAACTGTTCATATTATGATGGAAGAAAACTCCCTGCCTGCAAACATCCTGGATATGCATTTTTCATCCTCTGCAAGAAAAAAGGAACTATTTACCTATTAGCAGGAACACACCCCAGGAAAAAAACCCCACCTCCATTCCATACATCTAAAAAATATCACAGCTGCCTCCCAAAGAAGCACTTTGATTCCTGCTGGCCTCTCTCATCTCCCCTTGGCTCCTCACCCGAAGCTTCCCTTTATTTTCTCTTCCTCTCCTCCCTCCCAAGCCCCTCCTTGTCACTGTTTCCCAGATAGAAGCTTGAGTGCAGTGTATCCAAGCAAAATTAAACCTCTGCTAAGAAGATCACATTGTTGTTACAAGAGCAATCCATATGTTTGTAAAGTGTAGAAAATTAGGAACTGCAAAGAGGCGAAGCTGGTGTTAAATGATATGGGAAGTGACACTTTACATAGCTAGTTACAATTAACACATTGATGGCATTTTGCTGGCTCCTTGCAGTGATAATGCTGTTGTCAAATGTGTTTAGTGCACCAAATCTCCTGGAGCCTTCAGCCAGGCAGTGAGCTTTTGACAGATTGAAGGTTCGGAGATAGGCCATCATGACAGATGGAAACTGGCACCGATGTTCAGCTTTCGCCCGATCACAGGGGACCTGCCCCCCTTATTCTGCAGGGCTCGGCTCTGCAACCTTCCCCCTTCTGATGAAAGCAGGGGATGGCATTGTTAAATAGTGCATCTGTGTGAGTTAGACTCCTCTGATGAAAGCATAAGGCTGACGCGCTGTGAAGCCAAAGACAGCCTCAGCTCTAACTGCATTTTAGATAGACTTAAGGAAGACCCTAGGGAGCTGGGAGAAAACTTTGGTAAATTTCAGACATAAAGAGAAAAAAGGCCACCCATTAATTTCCTCTCCTGGAAGGATATAAAAATACACCTCTAATGACAAAATCTCAATTAATGACTTTCATAACTAGTTCTGCAAGCTAGCACTCTGTACAGTCATGTGGATGTGTTTTTCTTCTCTTATCATCATTTCCTTTTTAAAAACCAATTAATTCCCAAACAATCCAAGGAAATCTGTAAGGAGGTGCCCGGGGGCAGTTGTGAATCCTCTACTAGTAGGAAACTAATTCAATTACTCGAAGATGCTCATCTTGACCTGGGCTGGGTTCTGAAGCTAGGTTTAAAAATCCAGGGCAGAGGCGGACAGAGCTTTCCACAGCTGGGCATAAATGGGAGGATAATACAGTTAATTAACCTTTCACCTTTTCCCCACCAACACTCTTTTAAAGAAAAACACTAGTCATTTTATTTCAAATGTCCATCTATTTCAAAGGCTTGCACTTTTGCTCTTAAGAGTCCTTTCTTCTTGCTGACAAATTCCTCTCTAATTTCCCTAAACAAGATGAAGAGTCCTCTTTCTCTGCAGTTTTAATCTTCCATTCTTCTCTCGACCATACAGGTTGGGAGCAGCAAGTCCTGCAGCCCATTTGAGGTATGATAATCAGCTGATTAGCTAGTGGAGTCGTTTTCCCTGAGGCTCTTTTGTGTGCAAAATCCTCACACTCAATTGACATGTGGACATCATAAAGCTGATGAAATGCAATTGTAATGAACAAGAGGGAGCGGCATCTGCAGCCGTCTAA
Organism: Heterocephalus glaber; assembly: GCF_000247695.1. The sequence goes on from NW_004624787.1 coordinate 12,600,890, forward strand.
ATGAAGGAGCCTTTCCTCTCGCCATGCTAATTCAGAAAATCTGCTCTTAACGCATACTCCCCCTGGATTCCAAATCGAGGCACATGTCCATGAATGCATATTCAAGGAGTGAATTAGCCTCTGTGGCAAGTGAGCGCCCAGCCTGGGCAGACTGATGCTAATTTCAAGACAGATTATACTGCATCAACTGTAGTAATGATCTGACAGTTCATTTGTGACAAGAGTCCTACAGTCAGGTTTGCTGTGTAGACAGACACAGGTGCGGGAAGAGAGGCAGCAAGACCTCTCAGACAAGACCAAAGGCTGCTGTCAAATTATTTCAGCCAAAACAGCCGGATGAAGGAGAAAAGAGATAATGCATTTAAAAGAATTAATGAGTTTTCATATTTAAAGCCCGGCTATCATGGTGGTCAATGCGTGTTCCCCTACCTATTATAGGTTCATGTTCACCCAGCAGTTGTTAAATTAGGAAGGAAGAGGTGAGAGCTCTCTTCCGCACCTCTTTTCAGAAAAGTATATCACTTGCTAAGAAATTTCCAAGTGAATGAAACTTGGCACACAAGTCGTGTTTTTTAAATTGAATTTCACGTGAATCAGTGTGTAGGAAGAAAAACTCGGCAGTATTTGGACAGAAGCTGTTCATTCCCACTGCCTGCTCCGTGACAGCTGCTAATCTAAGAAGACAGGTTTGTTCATCACTATTTTGGATCACCTTTGGGTTGTCTGTACTACTTTTTCCTATTAATAAATGCTAATTCATGATGTTAAGGAAGGCTTGGCCCCATATCCACGAGCTCAAGGCACTTCTCAAGCATCGATTTATCTTTGAGAATTAGAAAGAGGGCACCTACTAGTTCTGGTATTTTTGCAGGGATGGAAATACAAGCCTGTGATAAAGTGACTTGTGCAAGGTCACACTGCAAAGCCAGTCACAGATCTCTGCCTTAAACTTATTTTCACCCCTCTCTACAGCCCTAGACTGCAAATATTCCAGGGAAAGAACACTTCTCATCCTACGTTAAGGACACTCCTCCATACACATTGCTAATAAATATAGCACATGCCTTAAAAGCAAATGAACAAGACAAGCTTAATAAGGATTGTGTACTCTTCGGCCATCCACTCACTGTCTGCACGGTTCACACAGAGGTCATTGTCAGGAGCTCTGTTTCTGAGATTACAAGAGCTTCTCCTCGGCCTCTTTATAGTTCTCTTTGCTTTCACATTGACCTTGATCAATAGCCTTTCAACTCAATTGAACTCTCTAACCAGGCCGTGTGTGCTTGTAGACGTGGCCATAGATTATCCTCCTTCCTCCAGTATGTTTACCGACCAAATTTGGCATGGCTGATGAGAGCCATCAAAATAGCCCCCTCTTCACTCTCAGGAGTCTCCCAGGAGATCACTGCTTAGTGTCCATGGGAGAAACACTGAGGAAACACATTGGGAAGATAAGAAGAATGGGGCCAGTTTGTCCCCAGTGACAAAAGTGTCTTGCACTCGTATATAAGAAAGACAGGGGTGTACTTCAGCAAAGAAATCAGAGAGCACAGGCCTCCCCGGATTTACCAACTGGTTGTTTTCCAAAATCTGTTAATCAATTGTTTAAGCTGGCAATGGATTTTTTTTTTCTATAGGAGCTGAGTTTTAAATTGGCAGTTACGGTTCTCAGGCCAGCTGCTAAAGCCATACTTAACCCATAGCATAGCTGAAAAGATTACTAATAATACACACACAAATAGGGCCGATGCTTGGGCTCTGAGATCAGGCAGTGTTTGTTCATATCTCACCATTGCTGTTCACCATTCTGGGACTCTGTACAAGCAATGTTATCTAAAGTTCAATTTCTCACCTGTGTAAGGGGTTGATACTAGTACTTATCACATAAAATTCTTAGAAGGATTAAATGAGCTAGAATGAAATACCTGACCTGATAGAGACCAAATGCTTGACAAATGCTAAGCAGGAATAAAACAGTAGTTTATGTGTTTTATTTTTAGCTTGTATTTCTCAGGTGTTCATTGCTAACATTGCTCAGGCCTGCTCCAAGGGAATAATGAAGCTTGTATGTGAGTATGTTTTGTTTAAAAAAGAGGACCTCAAGGGCTGGGGATTCAGCTTAATGGTGCCAACACCTGCCTCATAAACGCAAGGTCTTGAGTTTGATCCCTAGTACCAAAAAAAAAAAAAAAAAAAAGAGAAAGAGAGAGACCTCAAAATTTCTCTTTCCTTTAAAAGAAGGCAGTGTAGCCTATGGGTTTAAAGCCAGATTCTAAAGCCAGGATGGGTTTAAGTTCTGGGCCTGCCACCTGCCATCTTTGTAATCTTGTGCATGTTAGTCTTTCTTTAATTTGAGGACATTATCAAAACCTATCTTGTAGTGCTATGCTAAGGATTAAGTTAATATATGCAAAGTGCCAGGCTTGTAAGCACAATAGAAGTAAGTGTAGCTATTAGAAGACTACCATGCCTGTCACTGGCAATGACAAATGAGCCCGAAACCAGAGCCCAGTTGGAGATTAATGACAGTCTTGAGGTTACTGCTAGTAAATAATGATCTGGAACTCTAGGTTGGTCTTTGAATCCCTAGTTGCACGCTCTTTCCAGGTCAGGGGCTCCCTCCACCACACACCTGAGAGGCACCCTAGAGACTGGTTAATATTTATTGAGTACCCATTGGGTTTGCTGCCCTGGGCCGTTTCCTGTAGTTTCCTCAAAAAAAGAGAAGTTGTGCTCTAGACTCTAAGCCAACAGTTGGCAAAATACAGCTACAGGTCAATGAGATGGCTGCATGTTTGTGTAAGGCCTGAGAGCTAGGAAATGAAATGACTGAAAAAAATCCAAATGAAGAACATTTTGTAACACAAATTTTAGTCTCTGTAAAGAGTTTTATTTGAACACAGACACACCTATTGTTTACTTATTGGTTATAGAAGTTTTCATACTCCAGGAGTAGAGATAAATAGCTGTGACAGAGATTGTGTGGCCCAAAATATCTAAAATATTTACTATCTGACCCTTTCCAGAACATAGTTGAAGACCTGTGGTCTAGACCCAAAAAGACTGAGTCCATCTAGCTTATCACCGAGAGGGTAAAGAAGCTTGATGATGCACAAACCAGGTGCACACACCACACCTCACAGAGGAAATACAGTTGTCTGCTGATACCTACATTCTGAAAGGTGAATGGTACACTCACTGAGTTCATGGACTTGGAGCAGGCTGCCTGAGTTCCGTCCCAGTTTGGCCATTTGCTGGCGTGTGACCTTAGGCAAAGTACTCAGTTTATGTGTTTCAGTTTCCTTATCTACAAAATAGGAGTGTTTGAGGATTATATTAGGTTTCACATAAAAAGCATGTTGAAGAATGCCTTGTATATTGTCAGAACTATGCTAGTGTTAGCCATTATTATTATTAGTAGTAGTAGTAATATTAGTATTAGTATTAGTAGTAGTAGTAGTACTAAGGATGGAACCTGGGGCCTCACACATGCTAGGCAAGTCCCCAGGATTTCTTCTGGAGCCCTATGAGCCTCTGGAGACAAGGAGAAGGATGCCCTCCCCACAGCACTGGTCTGTATGTGCTCATCTTCATGTCTGCCAAACATTCACAGCCTTCAGACCAGCACAGAGGTTCTGTCTTTCCTGCCACACTTTTCTGGAGTCTGTTTACTTGTGCTTCCATTTGAACATTGTATATCCTTCCTTTAAAGCTCTTAAATTGAATTAAAAATTTTACTTAGATTTTTGCCCAAACTAGATGTTAAGCTCCTGGAAGGAAAAAAAGTCTCATCTTTATCTTCACAGTGCCTGTTATGTAGAATATTTGGCACATACTAGTATCATAGTATCAGTAAATATGGTACAGTGCTCCCCTAGTTCATGAATGCTTTTGTTTGCAAACAATTTGGTTTGCAAACAGAAGCATTTGGCAAAGTCTTGTTTTTGTAAATTCTGCATCGGGTGATGAACATGACTGTAGCCATCTTTCCCACACAAACACAAAAGTTGCTATCTTTTCAAAAATCATGGAATGAATTAAGTTCCTGAACAGAGATAGCACTGTATTTGGTGAATTAGAGAATGAATGATAGGCCAGGCTTTGTTGCAAAATCTCTAATCTTTTTTTAATGTATGAAAGCCCTTAAATGTAATTACTTGGTCTCTTAAAGGTTCATGCTGGCAATGCAATTAAACTGACACTTTTGAGGTCTGAAGTAAAAGACAGCTGAATGTGGTAGTACATGCCTGAAACCCTAGCATTTGGGAGGCTGAGGCAGGAGGATCACCATGAGTTCAAGACTAGCCTGGTCAAGGCCAGCCTGAAATACATAGTGAGACCCTGTCTCAAAAAACAAACAAAACAAAACAAACAAGCCCCTCCCCCCTAGTGAGAGGCAGGTAGGTGATATTTTCACTTACTAAACTTAGAAATCAAAGAGAAGATATTCACGGAAAAGCTTTGAATAAACAGATTAAGAGACCCCAAACCCACTAGCCAGTGATGTGATTTTAGGCAGGGTACTCACTGACTTGGACATTCATATATAATTGAAAAACAAGGAAAAGTTTCAATAAATAATCACTAAGGTGCCTTCCATTTCTTAAATTATGATTTTTACTTCTCCCAGTTACTGAAGCTTCCTGAACCTGAGTTTGGGAAATCAAGAATAAAGTGATCATTTGAAGTGGACACATAGGAAGAGAGGCAAACAGTGAGTGTTAGGGTTAAGGTGGTGCTGAGCTGAGGAGTTTGGGTTTGATGTAGATACACTGGGAGGCTGTGAATGGCGTTAAAACTGGGGGACTGTGACCTCCGTGTAGAAAGTAGATTAGAGAGAGAGAATGAGAACCAACAAGCAACAGTGTTAGCTAGAGCTAGTAAGAGGCAGGATTTTAGATTCAGGTGTTTAGCTAAAGCTGAGCACTTTGGTAAACTACCAATTTTTTTGATAGGCAACAAGAGAAACAATATTTATGGTTAACTTTAATTTTTTAATTTTCTTTTTTGTACCGGCGATCAAACTTGGGACCTTGCACTTGCGAGGCAGGCAGCAGCACCACTGAGCTAATCTCCGGCCCTAATATGTTTTAAATTAAGAAAAATCCATAGGTTTCTGTATTTGTGGAGTCACATTGGAGCCAATGGAGGGCTGTAGCTGAGTTCAGACTGTGGATGTGAACCTTAATTCATTAGCTTTGAGGTCTTGGGTGATTCAGTTTATCTCTTTAAATGTTCATTTCCTGGGCTGTACCTTCCAAGGTCATGGTGAGGATTAAACAAAATGATCTCTCTTAAAGTGCCTATCAGAGGGACTGGCCCAGCGAAGAGTAAATGAATGTTGGTTGCTATTATAGCGTGTTTCCAGTTTATTCCAGCTCCAATCTCTTCACGTCTTCAGCTGTGTTTTCATTTTAGAAAGATACATTGAGAAGGCTTCTGCCCAAATTGAATTTTTAAAAGACAAGCAACTAAAATAAATTGCAAAACCGCTATTCTAACAAGAATTTAATTCTCAGAAACGCAGCAAGAGTTTAATGAAGTTATTTGGGTACATTAAATGCAGTTCTTTGGAATCAGCTGAAATGCTGTTACTCAAAGGTTCCAAAGAACGCCACTTGCCTGCTTGGGAAGCTGCAAACAAGGTCAGTATTGATAGCTCACGCTTCAGTGAGTGTATCAATTTAAAGCCTCATCAGTGGTTCTCACTCATCTGAAGCCTGTATGGCTGTTGTCTTGTAAGAACGGGGTGACTTACGAACCTATTAAGTAACTTCTTCCTTCGTGCTCTAATGAGCCTATTGTTTCCCTGGAAGAACAAACACCTGAGTACAAGCAGCAACCAGAGGCACAAAAGGAGGGCACAGAGTTTAGCCCGGTCGTGTTTGTTCTGCTTCTCTAGTGTTCTGGTTGTCCTCTGTGCAGTCTGTAAGTGGGAGCACAAGTGCAAAACCAGCCCCAAGGAGGACCATTCGGATCCTCTGTCCACGTTGGAGAGCTCTGGTTGAGGCTGCTTCATCTGCATGTGGGCTTCATTATGTGACCTTTTGGAATTTTTAAAATATTATTTTACTAGTACATTTTAGGTATACAATATAATGACATTCATCATTGGAAATTTGCACCTTTACATACTCTCTCTTGGTTTTTACTTTCCCCCCTTCCCCTGCCCTCCCTTCAACCCCTCTCCAATCCTCCCTATTTACAAAAGCTTTGTTTCCATTTTTTCCTTGTCTCATATTAATTCTGTTCCCTTCTATCCTTTCCCCTACCCCTGCCACTTCCCCTTCCCCTTTTCCCCTTTTCCTCCTATTTCACATTATCTATTATACCTTTTAGTCCTTATTTACACTTTCAGTTTCTCACACTAGAGAAACTATTTGGTATTTACACATGTGTGTCCTATTTATTTCACTTAAGAGTATTGCCTCAATGTGCATCCATTTAGCTATAAATGTCTCTAATTTCTCATTTTTTATGGCTGATTAGTAGTACTCCATTTTATTAAAAAAAAAAACCTCACATTTTCTTTATCCAGTCTCCAGTTGACGGGCATTTGGGCTGTTTCCAAATTTTAGCTATTACAAACTGTGCTGCTATAAACATGGGTGCACATGTATCACTGTAGTATGATTCTTTTAATTCTTTGGGGAAGATCCCCAGCAGGGGAATAGCTGGGTCAAATGGGACTTCCAGTCCTAGTTCTTTGAGGTATCTCCATACTGATTTCCACTGTGGTATCTTTTGGAATTTGACACTAGACACCTGCTGTTTCCTCTCACCAACACCGGTGAGGGAAAACTGCTGTCCTTCCAGTGGTTCCTAGTTCCTGGTGCATGCGCCCAAACCGGGTGATCCTAGGATGGGGCTCCACTCCCACAGAACGGCCTGTGGAGGCGCTACCCAAAGGGCTGTTCTTGACGGCTCGCCAGGAAGACTTTAGCTCTGCTTTCTGCAACCATAATTTAAGCTTAGTGTGCTCCTGTCTAACACACACACACACACACACACACACACACACACACACACACAGCCCTTTAGTCTTTGGGCTAACATTCTCCATGAAGAATACAGTCAGTAAAAAAACCCCAACCCTCTAAGTACAGAAATACATGTATATATGTTTATCATCGGCACGAGTTCCTCTTAGGAAAGACATTCTTTAGGGAATCATCACATAACATTTAAGGGCAAGAGTTGGACGAATTCAGCACCACAGACAGCTATGCTCTGCTATTTCAGACATAAACAGGAGCCTGATGTAGGGAGGGCAGACAGGGGAATGGAAGGTGGCAGCAGAGCCAGACAATGGACTCCTTGTTGGGGCTGGTGTCCACTCAGAAAGAAGGTCGTTGAGGAGTTTTCTGTGACAGAGCAGCCAGAGGATTTTAAAGGATGTCTAATAATCTAAAGTTGTCTGCATAGCTTATTGCCCCAAAGTTTTAGAAATCACTTGTTTGAAGAGTTCAATAGAAAAATAAGGAAAGGGGGCAGAGTTCCCTGAGCCTGCAGGGACAGGAGGGTGAGAAAAGGAAAGAACCCAACAGAGTCAAGAGAAGGCAACAGTGACCATGAGAACTGAAGTTCTGGAAAATTGTCAGAAATCACAGAATCACCGGGTATGGTGGCACATGCCTGGAATCCTATCACGCAGGAGGCTGAGGCAGAAGGATCTCTGAGTTTGAGGCCAGCCTGAACTACAAAGGGAGATCCTGTCTCAAAACAAAACAAAACAACAGAAATCACAGAAAGGACTTGAATTTCCACAGGGTATAGAGTAGAAAGCTAGAGAGAATTTCATTTACATTTTAATGTGCAGAGTAACCTCACCTGAGGAGACCTGGCTTCTGCAAAGTGTGGTGAACAGCATCCATCACTGAACCCCCCCCCGCCGTGTGTGTGTGTGTGTGTGTGTCACAATGGGGAATGAACCCAGGCTCTCACCCTGAGCTACATCCCCAGTCCTTTTATTTTTTATTTTGAGATAGAGTCTTGCTAAGTTGCCCAGGTTCTACTCAATCTTGCGACCCTCCTGCCTCAGCCTTCTGAAGTGCTGGTGTTACAGGTATGCACCATCATGCCTGGCTGTCACTGACATCTTCTGACCCACTGAGTGTCTCGGTAGGTTTTCATATATCTTATCTTCCACAAGTGTTCTAGATTATCAAAATCAACACATAACTTGGATCTTGAAAAATAGATTGGGTCATACACAACACTGGGGAAAAAGGAACTTCAATAATCAGAACTTCTTAAGCTTCTTCCACTCATTTCCTCTTTGTCTCCCCTGGCAGCCATTACAGGGGTGGGATGGCAGCTGCCCCTGGGGGTGATGAGATCCCCATCTGTGGAGGGGCTGAGGCCGAGTGGCCAGTTGGCCTGAAGCTGGGCAGCAGATCCCTGTGCCAGGTAGAAACTGGGCTGGTAGGGCCCCTAGGCCCTTTAGCTGTTGAGCTTCTGCTACCTGAAGGGGAACTTAAAACTGAGAATTTTAAATATCCCAAATGTCTGCCGCTATTTCTAAAGAATGTATATTGTATTTAGCCCTCTCCACAGCTCTGTGTCAACCTGTTACAGCTTATGCTAATTGTGTTCTCATTATTTGGGAGGAAGGCATGGGAGACTTGGACCTTCTCCAAGGCATAGGGGCAGCAGGCTGCTCATGCTGTGTGCTGGTGGATCCAAAATTTGGCATGCTGGGGACCTTCCTGTGCTCACAGCGCTAGGGAGTTGCAAGGGAACTTTCTGGTTTATACTTGGATCCCTGGTAAGTTTAGGGGTTTCTGGAACAATATCATGCCTATTTTCAAAGGTTTAGATTGAGGAAGTGGGGATAAACCACAGCACTAACAGCCATAGGGTAAGAGCTATGGGCCTAAGGAACTCTTGGGAATGAAAGGTAAGGGTGTGACTTAACTGGTGGAGGTCATAGGATTTCTATCTTTCTGAAAAGTCATTGCAGACAGGTATGAAATGGTGAATCCCAGCTTGGCCCATATCGCAACCCAGATCTGTGGGGAAAAAAATGCACTTTTAAAATTTGACCCTACAGTGACTTCTTTTCTCCATGAACACCTGCTCAGAGTATCCAGGAAAAAATAAATATTTTTTAGTTCACTGCAGTTTTACAATAATTTTAGTTCACTGCAGTTTTACAATAATTTGTAAATAAATTACTTTATCGCTCTGCCATGGTTTGAATGTATGTCTCCTTCCAAAAATTTGTATGTGGGAATGCAAATCCCAGCTAAGAGGTAGGGCTTTTAGGATGTGATTAAGCCATGAAGAATGGGATCGGCAACTTTAGAAAAGGCCTGGAAGGAACTAGTGAGGGCCCTTTCTGCTCTTCCAGCCCTTTCACCCAGCAACAAGGCGCCATCTTGGTAGTGGAGACCAGGCAGTCACCAGACACTGAACCTTACAGTCCCTTGACCTTGGGCTTCCGTATCCAGAACGTAAAGTTAAAATTGAAGTTATCTTCTCTATAGAGAGGGTCAGGTATTTTGTTATAGCAGCACAAATGGACTAAAGATTCTTATAGATGCATCCCTATCTTTTGCTTCTGTTCCTGGAGTGACTTCTAGATGTATGGGGCGTGTGTGACCCACGGCTGTTGAGGAAAACAGATACTCAGATCCTTACCCTGACTACTAACTTGGCCTTTCTGAGCTCTGCTATGTCTGCTTGGTCAGTAGTCATCCTACTGGCATTTACAGATGAGGTTGTGCTGCATGTAGCTTATGATCTGTTGATATTCCAGCTTGATGCAGCGTGGTGGTGCCCTCACTGCTGACCTTGACTCTCCATCATTCTTTTTCATGACCCCTGCAGTTTGGTGGCAGCTATTGGTGAGGCCCAGGTAGGGTTGCCAGATTCAGCAAATAAAAATTCAGGACACCGACTTAAATCTGAATTCAGATAAACAATGAATAACTGTTTTACTCTAAGTATGTTTAAATGTTACAAAGATTTATCTGAAGTTCAAATTTAGCTGGGTGCCTTATCTTTCATCCAGCTGCCATTATTCTCAAACCAGTGCCCTGGCAACAAGGACAGAGTCTCCTGTGGAGGAGGCCTTTTTGGCAGATCCACCTGCCACCTTTGCAGGAAGCTGCTGTGTCCCTCTGAAAGGCAGAGGTGAACCTCAAGGTGTCTTCATTGCCTTAAGGCATCAGGGACTTCCAGGAAGAGCTGCACTAGGGCTCTTTCTTGCTGAACAGTTCTGCTGGGCTATGACTTCCCTCCCAACAATGGCAACCCACACCTGCCCATAAGTCTATGAGGTCGTGGGCAGGAGCCCTTTCCTGAACTTTCGTCTTTACCTTCTCCCTGTCTCCTCCTCCTTTTCCCTCCACCAGGAGAAAAGCAGTTTCCCTTTTATTTTTCCTATGTCAAATCCTTCTCTCATGGCACAGCCAGCCTGACGCCTGGCAGCCACAACACTGAGGATGTTTTCTCTGCGTGATGGAGCACTGAGTGACCTGCATTCTCCGGCCTTGCTTCTGCTTCTGCTAAAGACAGAATTAAGGGGAGGTGGAAAAGCCTCTCTCAAGGTGATGACCAGACTCCCGTGATTGTTATCTTGCTACAAAGTCCTTTGCTGAATGCCAGATACTGAATTATTTTCCTCTCGCATTCCTCTGTACCAAGTTTGTTCTCCCCCTGGATAGGATGATATCGCCAGCTGATCGGAGACAAGATCATAAGCTCAGAAAAGCAACAGAGAAAAGTCACACTAATAATTTTTTTTACAATATCTCCTCATTATATTCACTTCAGGAGGTACTGCCCAATATAGATTCTTCAACTTTGAGCCATGTTCCCTCTTTCTCAGCTGAGAGGCTTCTTATAATAAGAATTTCTATTATGAGGACAGCTGATTTTGGCTCTTGAAATTTTGGAGATAAATTTCTGGGCAATAAAATACATTTTTAATTGAATTATGAAATTTCTCAAAAACCACAGAACGGTAAAGCAAATAAGGTAGCAGCATGCAAGTACCTCCCACCCAGGTGGGAGTCTTTACATAGGGTAAAGCCCCTTGGTGGGCCGAGGCTCAGGGGTACAGCGCTTGCCTAGCATACATGAGCCCTGGGCTTGATCACCAGTACAACAACAGAAAAAAAGAAAGAACATATGAACTTCAAGTTTATAAAGATAACAATCAACTCAAAAGATATAGGTATTTCTAGCCTTTTGTTTTCAGTCAAAATATCATCTCTGTATTCTCCTAGTGTTTTGGGATTCAGGGTTGCCATTCCAAGGTAAATAATCTGGCCTCAGGGATGGAATTACAATATTTAATAGGATACAACCAGGTGATGCAAAAATGGGAAATGATGTGTGCAGGATGCATTCCATTGTGACCTCTGAAATGTCGTTTCAGTGGTGAGCACTGAGAGAAGAAAATATCGCTCTTCTAGCTTGCAAAGGAAGCCATTTGTTACCCAGGCAGTCCTTGCTGCTGCTCTGTGTCTGGCCGAGAGGAGCTGAACATTGTAAGTGACATGGTCGATGTGGTATCATCTGTACATTCTCAGCACGTGCTTTCAAACTGCCCACGCTTCACAACTTCTCTTTAGTTGCCCAGAACGTTTGAGGTGGAAGGCAATGGGAGACAATCCAGCACAATCTCCTGCACATTGAGATGGGGGTCAAGGGTCTCTTCTCCAGCCGGTGGGAGGCAGAGCTGGGAGTAGGAGCCACCTGGGACCAGAAGAGGGGTGTCTTCCCAGGCCCACCCACTGGCACCATGCTGCCTGCCTCCCTTCTGCTGATTAATAGGAACAAACCTTGCATTCTGCTATCAAGAATGTTGTAAAGTTTAAATTGCACTATCTTGTAATTAAGTACATTTTAAAGGTTTGGAGGTAGGCTAAACAATGCGCTTCAGCATATTAGTTTCACAAGGAGGAAGGGGAATTTAAACAGAAGACAAAAAGGGAAAACATGTTCTTTAGTTGGTAGCAATGAAATCTGTTTCAGTGCTATTGGATTATAATGGGCCAATTTTTATTTAGAATCTGTGCCTCTGGAAATGGAGCCCTCAAAGAAAAATACATTTCTACAGATTTTTTAGATTGAACTCAATAACGGTACAGAAAGTTTGTCTATCTGTGGCCAGTTTTATATAAATCTTTTTATATGCAGCCTTTTCTGAGAAGCATTTACATTCTAGATCATCATGTATTTTAGTAGAGAGAAGATCCAAATTCTTTATGTCCAGATTTAAGACCCTCCTCCATCGCAGTATGTTTCAAAGTACACGATACTTCTTTTTTGCTTCTAGTATCCAGATTGGACCACAATACACACCTTCAGTGCTGCTGCTTTGGGCTCTTGCTGATGCTTTATTATCTTCAAAAACTTTACTCATACTTCTAACGAAGCTCAAAATGAAGCTTTCTTCATGAAGCTCTTTAGTCCTACATCTCCCTTCTGCAAAATAAATCCTTACATCCTGCATATTCTCATAGCACATAATTTATACATCTAAATACTAGATAGTCAACATGTAGAAAGCTTGCCATTTTATCAAATGTGCTTTATGCTTATTAATTGCAACACTGCAACATTCTGCATAATCACTTGGATCAACATCTTAGTTCTTTCACTGGAAAGTAAGAACCTTGCTAGTGAGGCTCCAATTCCCTGTTTTCCTGTAATTCTTTGTATTACATTTTGCATATGGCAAGTGTCCCCATCTGATATTTATTGGCACTGAATTGATATCAGAGCCCATATCAACAAGAAGGGAATAAATTTCTAAATGTAAATAGTGACCCTGTGTCTAATATTGCCCCTGCAAGCACTGCTAGCCTCAAATTCCACCTCCAACTTTGAAGTCTGGCAGCCACCTCAGAGCATTAATAAGGAAAGCTGTGACTTGCTGGGTAATAACACACTGCCTTGGAATAATCATTTTCAAATGAATCAACAACAGCAGCTATTTGCCTGATCTAATTAGCATCACCTTTTTTGAGCAGGCGGAAAAAGGTTGGCATATTCTGTATGATGCACCATGCAGCAAATTATATAGACAAGGGAGCATCACAGGGTCAGGCACCCACCTCTGTGGCTGAGGGCTTTCTGGCAGTCTTTTTTCCCCCTCCTTCCTACACTAGCTCACTGAATTGCTCTCATCATTCCAAGTATGAGAACCAGAAGGAAATCCTTAATTTGAAATTTAGCCTAAATGTAGTTTCTGTATTTAAGGAGACTTATTCTGTAGGAACACTGCAAAAGCAAAGATGAAATCCTCTTCACATTCAAGAGTATTTAGGAAGTGATAAGAAATTAATCTGCTTATTTGTTGGTAGGAACGTTAAGAACTTTTATCCCTCCCTCAGAGTTAAGCAGCTTTCATTTATAAAGCTAAAGTCTGTGGATATTTTTAGAGGGCAAGGACTGAAGGAGAACAGGTAGGAGGGACTGTTCAGTCTTTGGGAGGAAAGAGTTTGCAACACTGCAAGGAAGATGCACCTGTAGGAGGGAAGTCTGCTCAGGGTCAGAAGCAGTGCTCTCCTTCTCATTAGAAGGGAAGGTAGTACCTTGGGGTGGGGCAGGGAGACTGGTTTTGAGGAGTGGGTTGTAAGGCAGTGATGTTGCAGTTTGCTCACCAAAGCACAGCCTTTCAGAATGTGATCAGAATGAATTGAAAAATCAATCCTTTCTCCACATTTTGAGACTCTTGTGAGACCATAAGATGAGAAAGGACCCCTCTACAATGAGTGAAGTTAAAAATCTGTCCACTCCAGTGAAATTGAAGCCACATATAATTTGGTGTAGAAAAATAAAATGTGTTCCCTACAGCTGGCTTCTTAAATTTGTAAATCTGGCCCTGCCACTTGCTAGTTGTGAGAGCCTGGGTAAGTAGCTTAGGTTCCTTATCTTTAAAATGGGAAAATTATATTAACTTTATGAGGTTGCTGTGATGAGAGAGTTAATATATTTGAAGATTTCAGAACAGGATCTGGCATATCGGAAGCACCATCTCAGAATTTATCTTCGGTGTTGTTGATGGGGTGGTATGGAGGAGCACATTCAGTATCTGCAGAATTCCTCAGTATCCTTCGATCAATCCTCCCTCAGATACCAAAAGTCTATAGGTGCCCAAGCCCCTTATATAAAATGGTGTTGTATTTGCATAGAATCTACATATACCTTCTTGTATGCTTCAAATCATTTTTAAATGACTTGTAATACCTAATACAATGTAAGTGTGTGGAAGTAATTGTCAGAATACATCGTTTAGGAGGAAAATAATCTGTAGATGTTCAGTATGAATACATTTTTTGTGTGTGAATATTTTTGATCTGAGGTTGCTTGAAACCACAGGTGTGGGGCCTGTGGATATGAAGCAGAGTGTTATGTTGTACAAATGGGCCTGTTACTATGTATGTGTCCTTTGTTAAATATTCTCTTCCATTCAGTTAATTTTAGATAGAAAGTTCATAAAGAATATCACTGTGTACATCTTCTATGTTTATCTTTGCCTTTCCACTGCCTCTGGGCTCTCATAGCACTTCCTGTTAAAGTAAGTTGTAAGTTTGTGCCATTTCCGAGTCTTTATCTTTGTGGTCACCCAGTTCCTGACACACTAGGTTCATAACAGGGAGCATTTAGATTGAACTGAAGTTAGATCTGTTGTAGGGTGTTCAGCTCAGGCTTAGTCAAAGCTTTCTGATGGGATTGGCAAAAACCCCCAGTGATTTACTAAAGGGTTTTAAATACTACGGTTCCTCTTCAAGAGGAAAGTGAAGGCCTGAAGGCAGTGCCATGAGATGACATGGAAATTTGGAGGCACAACTGGCTGCTGAGTCTTCTTGCTCAAAAGCTTCCAGGATTGAGGAACCAGCTAGTGCTTCTCTCCAGAAAAGGAATCCAAGGCCAGGAGACCTTTGTCAGAGTGAGAGTCAAAGGGAACCCTGGAGCAGGCTTTGTGGGGAGGCAACAGCTGTGTCACTGTGAGTAGAGATTTCCGTGCGGACTGAGTTTTTAATTAGAGCGGTTGGGAGACTTTTCTTCTCTTCAGTCACAGTCACAGGAAAGTAGGTAGCCAAAGACAATTCTTCAGTTCACAGAAAGTGTTCCCATAAATTTAATGGTTTGGTTAACCAAGTGTCCTTGTAACAGTTCAGAACCCTTTATTTAGCAAATAAACACAAAATGCATTTGGAAAGACAAAGTTACACAGCAAGGGTGGACTTTCTGAACTAATATTCCCATGATAAGATAACCAACATAGACTGGGCATTAGATCCTGGGCTGAGTCCCTACACGTGTCATTCCATTCATCCTCTCAGGACCCTGAGGAGATACATTGTTATTTTCTTCATTTTACAGTTGAGAACATGAGGATGAAACAACCATCAACTGATGATTCCAAAAACCTATGGTTGATAGGAAGTGCCCAGCTTTTGACTGGAAGTGTCCTCTAATCTCCCCTCTAAACATTACAGTTATAAACATTAAAGAATGGACCAGATTGGGCAATAAAAGAATTTCTCATAAATAATGATCACAGTGAGTAAAGAGTTCAAAATCTGCGCCGTAATTTCTTTTTTTTAAAGTCACTTTCAATGTTAAAATTATAGCATTTAAAATGTTAAGAGGAAAACACTGTGTAAAGTCAGCAAAATAAAGAAGGCCAGGAAAAGAGCAGGAATGAATACAATTCAGAAAGCATGAAATAAGATGAAGTCAATGGACTCAAACATACTGGTTCTGACTGTGTGGTGGGGCAAGTGCTCTCCTCTCCCATTTAACCATAAATCTAAACAAACAGACAGAGAGGTGTCAGGAGGAAAAGACAGACCAAGAGGTCACCTGAAAAATAGAAATAGAAGAAGGCCAAGATCATGGTGTTATTCATATGAAACACTGTAGGAAAAACAAAACATTACATGGAGGACAGGTTTCAAGCGTAGGTTTGAATCTCTGGTGAAGACAGAAGGAGAGGAGCCTTTTTGCACAATAACAGCAAAAGACATTTACACATTGTCCTCAGAATTTGACTTATCAAAGGCATGAATCAAATTATCATGTAGTCTAGCCCAGCCCCCAAAACCACAGTCCCTGGTGGTTTAGCAACATTGTTTTAGATCCTTGGCCAGCATATCGTCCCTCCCTCTGGGCCCAGACCTTACAGAGGTTTCCAAGGGATTTCTTTATTTGCTTCCTTCCTTTTCCCTTCCTTGAGAGGCTTGTAAACACACCACACAATTACAAAGTCACAGCAGCTCACAATATTGAAACAGAGACACCCTGTTAATTCCATTCCTGACAACTGTGAGTCCCTTTTATATTTCAATTTTAAGATCAACAACTGCAACTGCTGCAGGCCCAGGCTGTTACCACCCAGAGTTCAGGGAGTCCTGGAGCAGAGCAAGGCTCTGCCCTGCTCACAGTAGAGCCACCGAGGGACGAGGACCAGCTAGAAGGGCTAGGAGGAGCTCCCTAACTCCTTAACAAGCCTAGCATGTGTCCCCATCTGAAGGACAAACTCAGGAGCAAGCACTAAGGGCTCAAGGCTGAAGCAACTCGAGTGGTAGATTGCACACTGCACCAACAGCCCCACCAGTGTCCTGCCTGTGCTGGATTTTTCTTTCTTTTCACTTATACTTGGAAACTGAGTCCCTCATTCTGGAAGCTAGGAAAGAAAAAAACCCTTGTGCTCCCTGCTAGTTCTTAGTCAAAAGCCACTCTAAAAAGTTTGCCGGAAAGATCAGACCTAGGTTCTCCTCTTTTGAAGATCAAGAGCCTTGTACTACCCCAGGGACCTGCCAGGCTCACCCATGAGGGACCTGGTCAGCAGTGTGGGGCTCTTTGAGCTTCCTCCACACTACAGCCATGGGATTTCCTTACCTGCTCCATGGCAACCTCCACTGAGCACATTGGAGGATCATTGGATGATCACTGAGCTGCTGGATCATTCCCTGTATTGAGCACCTGAGAATTCCCACATTAGACAGTTCATAGGGAGGTTTCCATGGAGGACCTTGCTTATTAGAATCTGTTTCCATCCAAATCCATTCCATTTTTTTTCTGCTAGGACCTAAATTAGAATGATTCTCATCCCAAGAAGACTTCAGTGCATTTTCTAATATAAAAGCCAGTTGAAATTAAGTCCAGGTAGCAAATATTTATTGAGTTTCAGTAAAGATCAGATTTTTTAATCCTCAAAGATCTCAGAATAGACAGAAAATGAGTACCCATGATATTACCTTTGGTGATAAAGTGTGTATATACATGTCCTTTATTCAGTTTTGCTTTCCATGGTTTCAGTTATCCATGGTCAACTATGGTCTAAAAACATTAAATGAACAATTCCAGAAATAAACTATACATTCATTTTAAATTGCATACCATTTTGAGTAGTGTAATGAAATCTCACACAATCCTACTCTATCCCACCAGGATTTGAATCACCCCTTTGTCTAGCAGAGCCACACTGCACAGACTACCTGTCTCATCCACTTGTCAGACCCACTGTCACAGTATTATAGTGCCTGTCTTCAAGTAACCCTTATTTTGCATAACAATAATCCCAAAGTGCAAGATTAGCAATGCTGGCAATTCAGTTATGCCCAAGAAAAGCCATAATGTGCTTCCTTTAAGTGAAAAGGTAAAAGTTCTTGACTATTAAATAAGGAAAAAATATAGTAAGATTGCTAAGATCTACAGTAAGAACAGAAAAGGCATGAAATTATAGAGCTCGATACTATCCATTTCAGGCACCAACTTGGGGTCTTGAAACATATCCCCTATGCATAAATGGGGGCTATTATATCTTTTTTTTACAAATTATATATCCAGAAGTGTTGTTTGCCAAAGGCTTTCCGAATCTTCATCCTGAGCTAATTTAGCCATTTGCAGATTTTTATAAAAAGAAATGATTCCAAATGTTACGTTCATTCTAAACCCCTGGCCACCCATATGCATTCCCCAAAGAACTTTGAAAAGCCACATTTCATAGATTAGGGCTCTTTTTGTTTGTCACTGGGGATCGAACTCAGGTGCTTGCAAGGCAGGCAGCAGCACCACTGAGCTAAACTCTGGGCCCTAGATAAGGGCTTCTATAAAGAAGTCCTACTAATTTTCCTGACTGTCCAAATGTAGGGCCTAAAAGAATATGGCATAGGAGAAATCAAAATGTGCAGGCAATTTTAAGAAAGATTACAATCTTTCTCTAATTCTTGGGGATACTTTTGTTCTTTACTAAAGAAATGTTTGATGTCAACATTGGCTGTCATGGTTGGGATAAATAAGAGAATATCATCGGGATGATGTGTCTTTGAAATAGTTTTGTGGAGAGCATCTCATTTGTAGTAGATTCTTTTCTTGCTAAATGTATGTTTATGACAAAGCATATGCAAGTACATGTGTGTGTGAGATCAGCCCAACAAATTTTCACAGGAGGACCTGTATAGTCTGTGAGAATGTGGTTCCTGGCACCTGAGAAATTATTTTATGTCATGCTATGAATGAATCTGCATTTTAGGGTCAAAACCAGTAAGACCTCAATTCATATCTGCCTGAAAAAGGAGCATTACATTCCACATAGGACATAGTCTTAGTTACTTTCTCCTTGGTGGGACCAAATACTGGACATACACAAGCTGAAGAAGGAAAGGTTAATTTAGCTCACAGTTTGTAGTCCATAGTTGGCTAGCTCCAAGGCAAGGTGGCATGGCAGAGGGATATGCAGGGGAAAAACAGTCCATGGCAGAGCAGGCAGAAAGCAGCAGTGGCAGCAGCAGCAAGCCTCCCTTTCCCTTTTATTTCATTTAGGCTAAAGTGTATTGGTTGGTGCTATCTGCATTGGCCTTCTCATTATCTACATCCAGGGCTGTGCTAAACCAAAAACAGTGGACAAAGTTATCACACCACCCTTAATCCAGACACTTCTGAAAAGCCCCACCTGTGAACGCACAAAGTGTTAGGGGAACATTTAGATACAATCTGTAACAGATACCCTTATTTTGTTCTAGTCTGTATATCAATATTTTGTTAAGGAACTTTTTAAAAAGAATTATTTGAGGTAACCTTCTAATTTAAAAAATCTTTTTTCAGTGTTTAACAAAACAAAGGCTCATCTCACATTTTATCTTGTGTTTAGTTTGTTAAATGTTTTGACAATAAAGACTTGAAATTTGATTTTGATAAATACTGTATGGGTTGGGGGAAGATTATCTTCCACAACAATCAAGAGTCCTTTGTGTATTTGATAAATAGCTATTAGGAGTAGAGGCCTATCCACAATTGTGTTTTGTTTTGGTTTTTTGGTACCAGGGATCAAACTTGGGACCTTGCACTTATAAGGCAGGTGCCAGAACCACTGAGCTAAATCCCCAGCCTTATCCACAGTTCTTAAACCTCAAAACCTTAAGTTCTTGAAACTTATGGGCAGCAAAACCTGATCTAAATCTATACAAGGCTATTTATGTCTTCATTTCTTTGACTTTATGTGATGAGTCATATGTTTCCCAGAAGATTCACTCATGTGTTGATTTTATAGAGTTGTGCTCCAAACCCTGGTAAGGGTGTTATGTAAGTTAATGCACCAAATTAGCTTTCTAGACACTAAGCTAGTCTAGATTCTGAAAGACATCTGGCCAAACATTTCAGACAAGGGATTTTGGGTCTGTAAAACCATACTGTAATGGGCACCATTACATTTTTCTTTTTTATTGAGAGATCCATTTATGCATTGTATTTGTGCAAAGTTTGTATGTGGTTACACTGAGGATGGATCTACTCCCATCATTGTAACTTACAGCCTCAATTCAGTTCAATGTGTATTTCTAGCTTATTTTGCCCAGGCACTGGGTACCTCTAGGTACCTAGAGAAAGAGAGATAAGCAAGATACTATGACCCACTTAGAGTGACTTGGTGGCAGTGTCGACATGTAAACAATATTCATCTGTAATGGAAGGTTAAATATCATAAAGATCTGAGCTACAAACAAAATACTGAAGGATCAAAGAGAAAGTAATACACTATCAAGGGAGGCTTCACAAAAGAGGTGATGTTTGAGCTTACATATTTGAAATTTCCACATGTTAAGAGAGGAATGCTATTCTGAAGCTTTCCACTATTCAGAGAAGCCCTGAGTATTATTTTAAAAATATGAATATATCTTAAAATTGTGCTAGTATGGAAAAAAGGAAGAAATGTCAAAGAAGGCTTACAAAGATTCATGTATATTTTAATTTTTACTCTGATTTTTTCCCATAAAATTTGTAATGGAATAAAACTGTAGCCATAGGATAACTGCTGAACTGAAAAAAGTTTAGGTCTAGCCTTCTTTAGGAAAAGTGATCTAGTTAAAGTGGTGAAACAGAAACAATATTTGAATCCCATCAATTACCATCCTGATCAAATGTATCGACTTGCCAATGAGGTAAATGTCTAACTTTAAGGGTCCATATCAAAGTGAGACCAGTATGAAATAATAACCATGAGCCACCTGACACCTGTCACAAGCTGCCTTCTTGGCCTGGACAGAGGCACATGTGACAATATGGGTATGTCCTGGGAGAAGAGGCTCACATTGTACCAAGCCATGCTCAGTTTTGTGAACAGGCTTTACCTTCCACCACTTTGTGTCTTTTCATATGCTACCATCCCTTGCATGAAATGTTCCATTTTAGACCTGAAAGAAAAAAGTGGTCTCTTGTATTCTTACTAGACCTCTATGTTACCTAAACCATAACAATTATCATGCTGTATAATAAGAGTTCTAATGTGTATATGTCTCTCTCATTTAGGACATGATCTTTTTTGGGGCGCGGGGGGGTACCAGGGCTCAAACTCGGGTCCTTGCGCTTGCGCAGCAGACAGTGAAACCACTGAGCTAAGTTCCCAGGCAAAGGACATGATCATTTTATTTTTGTAAAACTGAGAATTGTCACTTAGTGGCACATTATTGCTCAAGTTAAGCAATGAACAGAAGTTGAGGCCAGTTGATGGAATATCAAGTAGATAAAGCTCAGATTTTATTTTATACCTGTATCATACATATTAAGCTGGATTATGCTGCAGTAACAAGCAACACCCAAATTTCAGTGCCTTATTTTCTGCCCATGAAGTTTATTTCCTGTCCACATCACATGTCCAGTGAAGGCCATAGAAAGGCTTTTGTCCACTGTTGTCACTGAGGTGTCCTGCCTAGGGAGGCTTAATCTTGATGTGTGTCTCTAACAATCACACATTGCTAGTTAAAGATTCTTTTTGTCACTTTCACTCAGGTGCATAGACCAAAAGAGCTCACATGGCCATGTTCAGTTTCAAAGGGGATAGGAGAGAATAGTCCTATTCAAGAAGATGAAGAGCCAGGATTATCAGGTCAAAAGCACTCATGACAACTTCAGAAGAACAGGGAGTCATACTGGGCTCCCTTAAAAATAGAAAACTAGAAACATATGGCTGAGAATATAGATAAAGTGTGAAGACATGCATAGATTATCTGAAATTGGGTGCCTGGGGAAAGCAAGCTGGGAGACACATTGAACTAACAAAGAGCTGAAGTTTAGGGATCTCTTAGCAGTCAGTCCTTGCATTGAGCTGTGTATTCACATTAAGCAAGATACGTATTCTGACTTCGCTTCAGTACCTCTAAGGGGAAAAGAGATACAGCTATGGTAATGTCTCCCGCCTTCCTGTTAGTCTGAGGGTTAATGAAAGTTGGGGGATGAGGCACTTAACTCCGTTTTCTCTTCAGTTCTGGAGAGAGCTGCCTGTTAAACAAAATGAGCCTTTTTTTTTCTTTGAGTCCATGGTACATTTCCACAGTGACAAATTTTGCCAAGCTCACCAAAATTTGAGCTAAACCTGAATAATAAGTTGACCATTTATTTTATGGATTGGATGCACATTCTGCCAGGTTTCCAAGTGGTTATGACAACAGAATCCCTCATCTATAATATCTATCCACAGCTCTCATCTATAGTTCCCTTGTTTGTTCTGAAGATAATATATTGATTGAGCCTCTTTTGATGGCATTCTTTCCATGCTTCTCACATGAGGAAGAGTTACTGCTGTTTTCCCCAGGGGATCTAAAACGACTGCATTTTTACACGTGTTATTTACTGTATACATTCTAATACCAAAATGGTCAATTCATTTATAATCTTTTTAACATGCCTTAGAGAATAAAGGGTCTGCTCTTATGTTTTGTTTGTATGGGGAATATTTTTCTTTTTTTTTTAGCACACAGGTTTTACTTTACAACTTATTAATTGATCTCGTGTCCATGAATAGTTAACATTAATTATGCACAATTAGCACACAATAATGTATGATACACATTTTAAGCACATATTAGACAGCATAATTATACTGAATATTATTGTGTTCAGCTATGTAGGTCCACAAAATATGATGGATGGTGTTTTCATACCTCTCTACTCCATTTACCTGGCTTAGAGTGATGATATAAAAATGAACACAGTTGAAAATAAAGGCATATAGGCCAAATACTGTTAAGTACTAGAGAATACTTCCAAGTAGTAAGAGCTAGAGGTCAATTAACCCGTTTTTTTGCTTTTAACCAGTAGATTATTTTAGATGCATTCTGTAGGATTTTAGAGCTCCTTTAGAATTCAAAGGCTGTTTTATATAAAGTGTTCTGACAGGCAAAATAATTCCTTTTCAAACAAAATTCACTGTACTAGGCAGGCTTACTGTAGAGAACAAAACATCTATGCATAGTAACAAGCAACTATTTTAGGCATGAGCATAATGTAAAGTGTTTAAGAAGCTGGGAAGCCCTATAACAATGTGCAGTTGGTCTAAAGCACTGGATGAAATTCAGTGAGAGAAAAAAGGTTTGGATAATTCCTCTCACCTGCTAAAATTACTAACAATAATTTACTTGTCTTTTCAAATGTCCCGTCAATTGCAACATTCAAATGTTCCCTTTAAGTGAAATAAGATCAATGAACAGGCTGTGCTCGAACTTTGACTTTCCAGTTCAGAACTCACTATTTAGAAAGCTGAATAACCTCACAAAAGTGAAACTTCCTTTAAAAAGAACCACAAAGCCCCACAGTAAACACAACCTTATGTTCCACAGGTTGTGAGCATAGGAAATTGCTCTACTCTGAGGCCTTACATAAACCGATATTGTATCTGGACTCGCTCTACCTATGAGGCCAAGGCAGGTTCTTTCTGCCCTCTGCCTCCATCCCTTAGAATCCTCGAATTACCTTTGAGGAAACCATCTTGAGAGCTCCTTCTTGGCTGATTTCTATTTTAAGAGCCGAGTTCAGCTACTATAATTAGTCTTTCGTTTGTCTGGAATTCTCTCAGGCATTCAGAAGATTCCAAAGACCCTAAACAAGTACTTCTCACAATTTTCCACTGAAATATTCCTAATGGAAGAACAAAGTCAACTTACTTCTGGGGACCTGAGAACTTAATTGAAAGTGGGAAATGTCTTTGAAGTCTTTGCTTTTTCCTTGAAGTTCTATATACACTTTGTATTTCTCAGTATAGCACATGTGAATTGTTTGGATCAGAAAAACCTTAATACTTTAGATCGTTTATCACTGAGTAAAATGGATGGTCCAGGAAGATAAACTGTGCTTTGAACATTCCCCAGCCCACTGCTTAGTGATCTATGTGGTCCTAGGCTTTTTAATGGAGGCCTCTTCTGTTTCATAGAAAGTCTTGATAAAAAAAAGACTAACCTCATCATTAAATGCCTGTGGTTACAAACAGTGGTGCAAAACAAGTGTCCGTCAATAGGGAGCAGGTAAAATCTTCATTATGCTATAGTAAATTCCATGTAACTGTTAAAAAGGATACATAAAGTCTATTGTATTGTCATCCAAAATGTCCATGATGTAGTGTTCAAAGGAAAACACTTACTGTAATGTGATCTCATTAGTACGTTTGTAGAAAACATTTGAAAAGCTTTGGATGGAGGCGAGTCTGAGAAAATTTCACTTTTCACAGGAACACACTTTTTGCGCTGAATATAGATTACTGAAACCCTAAAATGACGGATATAATCCTATAATCCTATTTTTTAAGGGAAAAACTTCAGATTATAGCCCAGATAGATAGAAACAAATTCTGATCATTCCATTTTTCACTTGGAATTTTTTTCTAGTTCTGGGGATTGAACCCAGGGAGCGTTGGGTTACATGCCTAGCCCTTTTCATTTTTCTTTTGAGAAACTGAGACAGGGTTTTTGCGAAGTTGCCTAGGCTGGCCTCAAACTTGAAATCTTCATGTCTTAGCCTCTTAGGTAGATGGAAATACAGGTGTGTGCCATTACACCCAGAGGAGATTTGTCTAATCTTAACCCTAGAGGGAAAGATAAGATTCTAAGTGTTCCAATTGGAAGTCTTACTTAGTACTCAGGATAAATGGTTATATGGATTCCTTTGAACAATTCCATCTGATGGCTTGGTACCATGTGTGGTAGAATACTTAGGACATGTAGAAGAGAACCAGAAAGAAAACCGAAACCTTCCTCATTCCTTCAATCTAGAGATAACCAAGTGATTCTTTCTCAAATTGACCAGAATCTAGGCTTTTCCTCCCAGTGGCCCTGTTTTTGGTTTTTTGGTTTTTGGTTTGTTTGTTTTTTTAAAGATGGATTTGTGGGCTGATGTAGCTCAGTGATACAGCACTTGTCTAGCATGTTTGAGACCCTGGTTTTGATCCCCATTACTAAAAAAAATCCATTTGGAGGAATGCATCTGCTCCCTGGGTTCTGGGTGGTAGCCTCTCAGCCAGGAAAACGGTACTTTTACATTTCTCCTCAGCCTTCTTTAAATTCAACAGAACTATGACCTTTACTCCTCAAAGCACATGGTTTCCTTTGGAGACTTAGAAAGTTGACATTGCTCATCTTAAAGCCTGCTCCAAATGATCCAAATAAGATTTGACCATCACAGAGAACAGTAATGTCACTCTCTATTTGTGAACCTGACTCAAAATTGGAGAATGTTTTCAAAGTCTACGTTTCACAAAAAAACCCTTCATATGTATTTTGTACTCACCTGTCTATTTTGTGTTAAAAATGAATATTTTAAGTTACTATGCCTGTAATCACAGCACCCTGGGATTGCAAATTTCAGCCTGGACTGGGCAACTGCACACTGTCTCAAAATAAAAAAATACATGAGTTGAGGAAGTAGCTAGGTGTAAATGTCCATGGTTCTATTTCCAGCACTGAAAAAAAATTACCTATCAAGTAACAGGAATGATCAGAAAGTCACCCTTGGCCCTGAATATTCCCTCACATCCTGCCATGGTGTCATCCTAAATGATGTGTTTCAGAAACAGTGGCTGCAAAATTATAGCTATGTTGTCATTGAAACAAAGTGCTTTAAGTACAAATGTTATTCTCTTAATCATCCAGTCATTTAGTAAACATTTATCCTCCTCTGCATATGAGGCATTGGGATGCCAGGAGAACCTTACAGTCTTAGTTCTTCCCTTCACATGCTGGGGATTTAGCTCAGTGGCACCATGCCTGCCTTGCAAGCCTAAGGTCCTGAGTTCAATTCCCGGTACCAAAAAAAAATTGTGTTTAGTTCCTCCCTTCACAGAAGTTACTGTCCATAGAGGGAAACAGACACATACATGGGGCGTTAAGTAGAAGGCAGTGTGTGAGACTCCACGATGGGCTGTAGATTTTGATGGGGATCAAACAGGTGCTGGGGGGTTTAGAGATGACTTCCCGGAGAAGGGATGCTCAAGTTCAGATTAGAAGGGCCAGCAGGAATTAGCAAAAGCAGTGGAGGTGGTGGAGGAGCCTAGCAACTTCCCCAGCTCACTTATTTATTTTTTATTTTGAGACAGTGTGGGTATCGTAGGTGCATTACAGAGCAGCACGAACTAGGGGTAAAAGCAGGCATGGTGTGCTCATGGAGTTGAAAGAAGCAGAGTATGGCAGAGAGCGGAGTTGAGGTGAGGAATGGAAAGCTTGCCATACAAAGGATCAGAGGGCCGGATCAGGAAGGACCTTGAAAACTTGGTAATGAATGTAGACTTTGTCCTGGAGGTCAAGAGAATGCACTAAAAGTTGCTTGCCAGGAGAGACTGTGGAAGTGGTCCACCAGACTGGAGGCAAAGAGGTAGTCTTGGGCATTGATTTATCTGGATAATTTAAGCTCCAATTTTCTCATCTTTGAAATGAAGGCAAGAGTATATATATTTCATGGATTATTGGGGTATTTAAATGGGATATTAGAAATAAAAAAGCCAGATCGGTGTTTGGCATATGTTAGAAGAGCAATGTTATTTCCTGGTCCCTTAGGAATCTAGTTTGTATTTTTATTGGTATCTGATTTGTTTTACATGTTGATAATTGAATTGACTGATAACTGATATCACTGAATATAATATTTGTTTTACATGTTGATAACTGAATCACTGAATGATAGTGTGACCAGTGAATGATGACTATCAGCAAAAGGGCAATCAAAATTCTTATATAAGTCTTATATAGATTGGAGAATTGTTAGCTTTCATAACAGTAGGAAACCACATTGGACAATTTTTCTTAGTCTGCAAGTGAAGAGAAACAGTTTTGGCTTATGCGATGCAAAATGAAACTTTTAGACTTCAGGAAATTATATCAATCAATTATAAAATAACACAAAACACTAACAGTGATAGTTGAAATCTTATTAGCAATATGCATATTTAAGATGTTTAGTTAAATAAAATGATCTTTGGGAATGTGATTTTCCCCAGAGCTGTCAAGATTTATATTTTTCCTGATTATTTTACCAAGTTTGCTTAGTTAAACACACAATAGGAACTATATATTCTTGAGTATTACTTAAATATAATCTTAGAATTATTATTACAGTCTGAAATCCGATAGCACAGTATACTGATCAGCCCGGGGCTTTTTGTAAGGGATGCCATGCCATAAGGAACTCTGAAGAGTCACACCAAGATGGTAAGGAGAAGATTAGGATGAAACATAGAAACAATATTCTGAGATCTTTCTTCTCCAGCAATAGGCAAATTATTGAATAGAAGGTTAGTGATTTAGCAGAAACCACCTGGACCTTAAAATTAGGCTGATGTACAGAGAAAACCATTATATTCTGTGTAGCTATAAGGCTAGTGATTGTGGATCAAGAGTTGTATTTTTTTACATTCCATGGGCAGAATTAGTACCATATGGTGACAAACCATTGAGAGGTTAAAAAAAAAATCACAAAATGATAAATTTCTGCTTTTAAAACAAAAAGTAGATCAAAATGCTTTTGAGGGTCCCCTTGTTTTTATTTTATTCCCTCTTCCTTTTTTTCTGAGAATCACCTAGAAACAATTTACTAACAAATTGGTGATGATAAATATTATATGCACATGCAAGAAACAAGCTTGGGTTTACTAGTTGAAAGTGAAGAGTCTTCATGGAAAATTCTTTACAAAAGACCACCTGTTATTTTCTCATACACCCAAAGCTTCAGCTGAGGAAAATAAAGCATTCTCTTTGTTTGGACTTTAGTATTTTTTCCATTATATGAATAAAATGTAATATTTTTACTTAATCATACCCTGATAGTCTTCCTATCACACAGTGCTATAAGTTCTATTTTAGCAGTCAGTTTTTTGCACCATACTGGCAATGGCTTCAAATTGACCACTACAGAAGGAGGAAGATCTGATTTTAAAAGTGACAAAATAGGGAGCCGGTGGCTACCAACACAGATCAGCTGCTACCCAGGTGGCTTAGCTAAACTCAGCAGCAGGTGGCTCTTTTTACTTCCATGGTAAGACTACTTGTGGTCAGTCTAGAGGATCTGCATTTGAGCCCTGGCAAAATCTTGTAGGCAGCTATTAGTGGGAAAGCTTTTCCTGGCTAGCCCAAAACTGACCCAGGGCATAGTCAGAGGCATTCCAGAAAAGTCACAATGATGCCTTCTTTGAATGGATTTATGTACAAGCAACAGGGAATACAATGGAAGCAGTAGGAAGAGCAAAAGAATTATTGAATTTGTTGTTGAGGTACAATGTTTATGTTTTAAAAATGGAACTTTGACAATAGACCTAAAGACCATCTGCAATTAGTTTAGCAGCTGAAAACAGATGATGAGGTGAATCCAGGATAAAATGAGGGTGGAGACATCATCCAGCCAGCCCAATCTAAAGACTTTCTTTATGCTCTGAGAGGCTGGCTCCACGGTTAACATTATAAGAACATTTTGCATATATGTGAATATTCACAATGATGCCCAACATTTACTGAGCACTGCGTTAGACAACTTTGCATCACTGGGACAAAATACACAAAATAAATCAGTGTTTAAGGAGGAAAAGGTTAACATGGCTCACAGTTTTGGGAGTTTCTGTTCAGTTGCTTGGCTCTGTTATGACACAGTAAATCATGGCAGCAGCCTTTGCCAGAGATCTTTTCATCCACAGTTTCCCAGAAGCAAAAAGAAACAGGATTTGGCCAGGGTCCCAATATTCTCTTTCTGGGCACCCCCTGACTTAACTTCACCCACTAGACTCCACCTTCTGAAGGTTCCACCACCTCCCAGTCATGCCAGGATGAGGGCAAGCCTTCATCACATGAGCTTTGGGAAACATTTCATATTCCAACTTTAGCAAGCACTGCAGCAAGTACTATATTAAGACTCTTGTGTCAATTTTCATAATAACCTGAGTATTATAATTATCTTCATTTTACATATGAGGACACTGTAACTTATAAGTAAACAGTTTACCCTCAATTTCATAGATAAGCAACTGTATTTGTTTTCTAATATTATTGAGCCGTAGACCTGGACCTGGTGGCTTAAACAATAGCAGTTTATATCTTAAGAGCTTAGAGGTGGGAAGTACAAGATCAAGGTGTCAGGAGGGTTGATTTCCTGTAGGCCTCTCTCCTTACGGTGTAGCTGGCCATCATCTCCCTGGGTCCTCACATGGTCTTCCCTCTGTATCTGTATCCTAACCTCTTCTTTTAAAGATACTTTAGGATAAAATTAGGGTCTACTCTAACAACCTCATTTTACTTTAATTATCGTTGCAAAGACCCAAATACAGTCTCATTCTGAAATACTGGGGTGAGGACATCAGCATATGAATTTGTGGGAGAACACAGTTCAGCCCATGATAGCAATTTAAATAATTTTACATATATGTTTACTATAGATAATATGATTGGGTTATAATAGTCAACTATTCCATTGGCCAATGAAACAAATCACTCCAAGTACTTCCAACACAAGAAATTAGTTACCAGGAAATGGTTCTACAAGTGATAGAAGACTTGAGAAGCCCCACAGAGACAACACAGAGATGAACAAATTCAGGAAGACAGTCATGCCTGGGGGCCCGTGGAGGAAGGTCTTGCTGCCACTGGGGCAGCTTGGGATCTAGGCCACCCAATGGCTCAGAACTGTTGTGGCCTGCCCTGCAGGAGCTGGGGCCACCAAGGACAGGGCTGTTAGGCAAGAGACCGTGTCTTAGTTGCTTTCTCTTTACTGGAACAATATGTCCAACACCGAAAAGTTAAAGGAGAAAAGGTTTATTTTGGCTTACCATTTGTAGAGATTTCAGTCCATAGTCATCTGGCTCCAAGACAGGGTGGCACAGCAGAAGAGAAACAGTTCATGCCATGGCACCAGGAAGCAATGGGTCTTCCTTCTTTCCCGTTTTATTCCATCTAGGCAACAAGCCTATTGGTTGGTACCACTCACACCCAGGGTGGGTCTTCCTTCATCAGTAAGTTTATCATCCACACCTAGAACTATGCTAAACTAATCAGTGGACTAATTCAGGAACACCCACCCATGATCCAGTCACCTCCCAAAAGCCCCACCTATGAGCGGGACTTGTAGGAGGACATCTAGACATAAGACATATCAGATGAGGATGCCACCCGAAACAGAAAAGGGACAACACCTCAGCTCCTGATGCACTGCTGCCTCAGGCTGAACTCTCCACAGCTGCAGGCCCTGAGCAGCTCACAAAGGTGGCCCTTTACTGCCCTCAACAGAGAACAGAGCAAGGAAAGGCAAGCGAGGAGGAGGATCAGAGAACTAACAGCCCTGGACCAACACAACCTGCCTGTTTATGTCTCATCATAGACCTCATATTTCTTGACTGTGGTTTGGTGGGCCTTGTAACATCATCAGTTAAATCCCTTTAAGAACTGTATGGAACAGAAACATCTGAATTGTTTACACCTGCTTTAAAGCCAAGATACGGGTGCTTGCTTAAGTAAAGCCAGGACCTACCGCTCCTATACACATCACACCCACACAGACACAGACAAACTTTGTACTGATGAACTTAGTTCCCCTCAAAGTATTGTTTGGATGTGCTTAGCCCATGAGATTGTTCTCTAAATGAGCCAATACTTGTAAGCAGCTTTGAGACTGTAAAAATATGACTCACCTGACAATTGGTTGACTCACTTGCTGCCTGTCTTTTGCATATTTTCTCTTTCCATTTGCAGTTCTTTGAGAGAGGAATGTGTCTGCAGAAATTTGTGCCTCCTGGAGCATCGGGATTGATCCTAGACCTAGAGTACATGTGGAAGAGTCCTTTGTGGGGAAAGGACAGGGAAAGGGGGAATTCAGGTTTCACATGCTTCGCAGTGATGAGCAGATGAGAGGAATGGGATGTCAGACGAGTTAACAGAATCATTTAGAGCAGCTTGTTTTCTATGCAGAGACTTTTTCAATACCTGGGCTGTTTTTCCAGCTTAATGTGCTCTGCATTTTCCACAGTCAGACCCCACTGCATGGTTAATGACACAAGTTCTAGGAAGCTTGGGGACTCTGCCAGTAGACACCAGAGACACTAACCTTGTCAAAGCAGAAAAAGATGACATACTTACAGTACGGCGAGACGCTGATTTCCCAAGCCCCTAAAGCAACTCAGGAACAAGAGTTGTGATGTGGACACACCAATCACACAGGCAGATTTCTCTCAGGGCAGCATCTACCAATCCTTTTTCCTAAAAGTGCAAATCAGCAGAGAACTAATTCCGAGTAATTTCATGAGACAACAGGTAATAGTGGTAATTATCCTAGGGGCAGGGACAAACAAGTAGCTGTGTCCACTTCAAGTCACCCATCATGCTGACACTCCTAATAGGAGCAAGCATATCGAAGGAGAAGCGGATGAAAACACTTCAAACAAAGTATGTTAATTACTGGATATAATTCAGCTGTCGGGATGCTGCCACACCCACTGAGCAATATTGCACTTACAGGATCCACATTTGTGACCCCAAAACATAGTGATTTAAAACAGGTGGCCCAGTCTTCGTAAGTGTAGCTCTTTGCTTATTGTTCACCACGGCTGGCCAGGCTCTCCAGTGAGCTCTTGCTATCATACATTTTTTTTGTAGGGGCTGAATCTACATTTGTAATGGTTTTTATCCCCAGCATCCAGTACAATACTGGGCACATGGTTGGAAAAATTAGTCTCTAAGATGGTCTTCGAATTTGCACATAAAATGTTTGAAGCATTTTGCCATTGGTGAAGTCATTTTTTTCCTTAAGAAACAAAATCAGAAAATGAATAAGGAGCCTTACTGAACCTATTCTTAAATTCTGTCAGAGACGTGTGTGTGTGTGTGTGTGTGTGTGTGTGTGTGTAAGGAGAGCTTAATTATAAACAAAAACTTGGATAAGAGGCTTTAAGTCTGGAGTGCCCAGAGCTCTGTAGAGACCATACCATCTTATTCTTCAATTTAGGATATCTGTGAGTAGTTGATATTAAAATAGTTTTTAACCTGGTGGTTCATTGGAATCATTTGCAGAACTTAAAACTTCTGGTGCCTTGGTCCCAGAATTCTGAAGAAATTGGCCTGAGGTATAGTTTAGGCAATAGAATAGTTTAATTTTCCCAGACGATTCCAATGTGGAACCAAGGTCGAGAACAAAGTTAGACTCTTCTCTTTATACAGATGTGTATGTTTAATGGTACTGATGATGAATCACAAGTGACCAGTTCTTAAATTATTTTCATCACTTAAATTACCAACAAAGGGAGATATGTCCCATCCTTTGTGAAAGTCAGTGTAATTCTCTCATAAACACCATGTTTGCAGGCTGGTGACATGGGTTCATGGCCACCTTCCCCTCTTTTGATGAAAGACACCTCGCTATGCTTTGGGGTTCCCTCTATCCTCCCACCCTTATTCTTATCCCTCCACTAGATTTAGAGAGGAATATGGAGTGGATTCATTTTAAATTGCTATGTCTCAGGGTTACAAATGTCATTCTTCTTCCCTGAGGACTCACAAAAGCTTTTGGTCTTAAGGATTATCCTGCTAATGTGTGGAGAAAACTGGTATAAATTAATGCAATACAGAAAAGGGACCGAGGTTCCTGAAGGTTCTCTTATGGTTAGTGACAGTCTCTGCTCTATAGCTCATGGCCCTTCCCTCTGGACTGGTAAATGGAAGCTGGGGCCCACTAAGCCTTTTCCTTGGCTTTCAATATCTTTCCCTCTTAGATGAAGAACACACCAAGATTCAGCCACCATAACCTTCTGTTCTCTGCTGCTGAGTTATCCAGGCAGAGTCACAGAGAGATGGACCCTTGTTTAAACTGAGCCATTTGGTCTGAGACCCTCCAGCGCAGGGCCTCGATACTCCACATTTCTTGTGTCAGCCTGGACATCTAACTTCTTTCAAAATATCTCTATGGAAAAATATATTTAAAATTGTAAACAATTCAAAGGCAGATATACTTTCTGGGAACTCAACCTATTTGTAAATTGGAGACAGCTGATATTCATAGTGTAGTAAATTTTGTTCAAAGGCTAGAACTCATAATATAAATTAATTCACTGGGCTTGGGGTTTAGTTCAGTGGAACTGCACCTGCCTTGCAAGCGTAAAGTCCTGAGTTTGATTCCTGGTACCGGAAAAAAAAAATTAATCCATCATCTTGGCCTAAAGCAACAAATGATATTATCTATAAAACAAAGGTGCTAGAAAGTATCAGAGGGTCTACTGTGAGAAGAATTTGTGATGTTACTGAGTTCTGATGTAAGCTATTACTTAGCATCTGGATATTTGCAAGGTTTGAGGAGGTACCTGGTTCTCAGAATTATCAAGAGTTTGGAATAATAATAGTTTACAAGTATAGAACTCTCACTATGAGTCAAACACATGCTAAGTATAATTCTTATGACAACTGCCTAAATTAGATTTTGTTACTGTTCACACTTTACAGATGGGTAAACTGAGACACAGAGACGTTGAATAACTTCCCTAGAGTATAACATTAAACTCATAAATGCCTAAGCCTTGGTTTCCCTTGAGCAATATGACCTCTGAGTCAGCACACTTAACCATGTGCTGGCTGAAAGAATCAGTAAAGGCTGAGTCATGCGATACACCCAAAGATGAAAAAACAGGACATTGGCTGGCCTTGGCACTCTATGATGACACTATCAAAGGAGGAGAGTTCCAGGTGTGTGGTGAGTACTTGGACATTTGGCATGTTTAAAGTTAAGCATCCTGGGCCAGGAATTTAAAGTTAAGCATCCTAAAGAAAATGTGGTATCTATATAGTATAATGGAATACTACTCAGCTGTAAAGAAAGACAGATTTCAGACATTTGTGGGAAAAAGGATGCACCTGGAAAATATAACGTTGCGTGAAATAAACCAGACACACGGGCTTAAATAATGTATGGTAATTCATAGGCTAAGCGCAAATAAAGAGATCAACAGAGGATGGATGGGAAGAGAAAAGGGGATAGATCTCTTGAAAATGGTAGGGGGTCCAAGAGACTAAGGGTGAGGGGGTGAGAAGGGGCAGAAGGGGAAATAAATAGAATAAAGATATACCATGACAGGAACCTAAAACATCAATGAATGTGAACATTATTGTTATAAACATAAACTAAGATTAATAATATCAATAAAAATGAAGATGAAGAAAGGATAATTCGAAGAGCCAGGGAGAGAGATGGGGAAGGGGATTTAAAAAAGGAAGCAAGCTGTATTATGTACATGTACCCACTCTCAAGATGATTGTAATGTGCATGTATTGTAAAGATGTACTAATAAAAAAATCAAGTTAAGGTTCCTGAAGGAGTGGATTTTGAATGCTGTCCTTGCCTGATTTCTCCATTACTGGTCTTACTTGGAGTCTGAGGGCCACGTTAGGGAAGTCTCTAGACCTTCTCATGGTCTTGAAAACTACTGATATTTTTCCTATTTCCATCTTCATAAGATGCTATGAACCTTGCCTCTTATGAATTTCCAAAATCAACTTTTAAACTTACTCTACCCTCCGAAAAGAACACCCCTTTTTAGAAAGATGGTCAGAACTCTAACGTGAAAAAAAATGATATTTTTGAAATATTAGCAATTTATCTTAGAGGAATTGCAAACAAATATTTTATAAGTTTCTTGAATGATAAATTCCAGTTCTTAATTTTTGGAGTATAGTAGTTTTATTATTTGTGAGGGTTTAGCTATGCCTCTTCAAAGAATACTTTGCCTATTTCCATAGCCTCAGGGTAATAGGACAATCATTGGTCTATTAAAATTAGCCTCATAAACTAGCGTAGTTTTTCTGGAGAGCAAGGAAAACTGGGTGAGTGAAATATACCACCCTGTAAATAAAATAAATTAGGGACCAGTGAGCCATGGATTCAAATTTCTAAACTTTAAAAAATTATAGCTCTATGATTTTAATTCATAATTCTATAATCCCAAATCTCTAAAACCATAAGCATCTCCATAACTCTTCCAGTGGTAAATTTGACCTCACCATGTATGATGTTATTTGTGGTCCTTGAAAATGTATCATGAGTGTGTGGTTATCCGTGCATTTTGCTGCAGAGATTGGATGTATTTGATTATTGTGGGATACACATATAAAATTCAGTATTTTGTATGTATATATGGAGTATTAACTTTTTAAAAATGAGAAAAATTCTAAATTCTGAAAAATTCTAAAACCTGAAACCAACCTCCAAGAATTGCAGACATAAAATTGCAGACATTTTTCTAAAAGAATCATTTGACTGACATATAACTTCAATCAAAACACATCCTTTAACCTACTTTTAAAAATGTGTTCATTGATTCATTTAATCAACAGGTATTTATTCAGTATTAAAGCTGGGGATATGATTATGATTAAAACTAGAAACAGTCGGGCTGGGGATTTAGCTCAGTGGTTTCGCCGCCTGCTGTGCAAGCACAAGGACCTGAGTTCCATCCCTGGTACCAAAAACCCCCTCCAAAACTGGAAACAGTCTAAACAGGAAGATAAAACATTAAATTGTCACCCAAATGACGATATCTAGGAAGACTAAGTACTCTAAAGGTTTTTTGATACCACCCAGTCTGCAAAATATACATTTTTTTCTTTTTAAAAATTAAAACAAAATTATCAGTACATGTTTGCAGCACATAATGATTACATTCGTCATGGGGAGGTGGTAATGTGCGTAACACATCTTAAATCTTTACATCCCCTCTCCCCTCCCTCTGTCTTTTGGTGCCCTTCTCATTTGCAAAAGATCTATCTCTCTCTTTCCTATTTCCTCTCTTCTGTTTGGCTCTTTAGTTTATTTGTGCTTTGGATCTCTCATATGAGAAAAACTACGTGATATTTAAGCTTGTGTGTCTAATTATTTCACTTTGCAGTGGTATCAAGTCAGTATGGTGGTGGAACTAAAATTGTTTTGATATCTCCGTGTAACTGCATAGAAAACAGGAACATGCTCAACAGCTTAGAGAGAGAAAGTGAAAGGTAGTTATTGAAAAAGCTATTTGCTTGAAAGAAAAAAGGCATATAGGTTAAAGAAAATATACTGAATTCCACCTAGTGTGGTTGGAATTTGGTGTGATGTTTATTTAAATATCAATGAGAGAGAGAATAATTGAACCAAAAGGAGGTCACATGATATGCCCAAGTTCCAGTAATAAGTGACTGAGCCCTAGACTGAACACTGTATTGCTCCTGAATGTCAACCGGGCTAAAAAATGTGGGCCTCTGTCAATGGGAACTGAAATGGGGGTAACAGTGTGGCATGACTGAAAGAATTCTGAGTTTGTAGGCTGCAGAACTAGGTTCAAGTTGTGATTTTACTAGTTATGTGATTTTGAATCTTACCTGTAAAATATGGATAATATTTACTGTTTGTCTCAGTGCCTGTTAAGGCTCAATGGACATCCACTAAATTGACAAAATGGTAAGTATGAAAATAAGTGTTGATAAGAATGGGGATGCTCTTCGTACACTGTTATAAATTGGTACAACCTTGGAAAATAGTTTGCTGTGCTGAATACACATTTACACTATAACCTAGAAATCTTACACTTAGAGAAACTTGTGCACGTGTGTGTATACCAACATATATATACAAGAATGTTTGTTGCAGCACTGATGATAATAGCCTCAACTGGGAACAAACCAAATAGATACATCAATTGTGGAGTATTCAAACATAGAATATAATAAAATAGTGAAAGTGAATGTATTTCATTCATGCACAACAGTGCCATTAAATTTTAAATCCATTGCTGAGTGGAGGAAAAAAAACAAGTCTCAGGAGACCACAAGCAGCACAACACTGTTTTTGTAAAGGATTAAAACAAGCAAATTAAAAAATATCTTGTTTAGAAACAGAGTCATGTGAGGTTAAATTATTTTTGAATAGCAAGGGAAGCATAAATTTAAAATTCAGAATGTAGTTACTTCTGCCTGGAGTAGGGTATAGATAGCTGTGTTTGTATGTAGGAGGAAGCTTTAACCTTATTAATGATCTAGTTCTTATATTAGGTCATAGATGCCACATTTTAAGAAAATTATGTTACATACAATCTTTTTGTAGGCATCCAGTGTTGCACAGTACTCATTAAACTGCCCTATTTACTGTAACTAAATTTCTGAGGAATTCCAGTCCTGCTCAGCCGGTCCCAGCATCTTGTTCAGAAGCAGACATAGAGAAGACATGCCCAGGAAAGATCTATTAAATAAATCTTATTTATGTGGCTAGTTGGCTAAAAAGAAAATAAAAAGGTGCCAGATGCATGAAATACTTCACAAATGAAAAATGCTACATGAACAATGACTATTATGTTAAAAGAGAAAAATGTCCAAAAAATGATCTGGTTCTCATCCTCTCAGGGCTGAATGGCTTTAATTGATGGTGTTGTAAGGAAGGAATTGTGGCCACCTTTTCTGTTGCAGATGTGTGATGCTCCATCTGTGGCCTCAAAACTGCTGGCTTCTAAAGCAACCCCAAAGTCAGTGGTTCCCAACATGTTTCTTCTTTAGGGGTTGAGAGTGGTTGTTTTCTTTGGTAGTAGCTGGGGGTGCTCCCAGTGCAAGGAATCCTTGTCAGTTGGAAATAGTGAAAATGATAAAGAAAAAAGAAACAGGCTCTCTTCTTCAAAAACACTTTTCTATGTTCCTTTGGGAAAAACCTAAGGTGGCTGTTAACACTATCAACATTTTTAGAGACAAGGAGGGAAAATATAAACGTGCAGCGTGCAAAGGTAAACGGCATGTGTTTCTAGTCGCTGGTCGGTTGGTTCATCAACTTTGTCTTTCTCCTACTCCTACAAAGTGCTATAAGAAATGGCCCTGAATCTTTTCAATAATGGGCCACTCTTTCAAACATTCTTTTATGTCTCTTACTAGATGTGAGATGTATTTTCAATTTCACCTCTTTATTTTTAGTTATTTCTTTGCTTGTCATCTAGGCATCATTCCTTTCTCAAGAATAAAATGAAGAAACCAGATAGAAATTCTTCATATAATTATCAAATAACAATTAGGGTTTATTGTGTGTATGTCTTTTACAACTCTACTGTATTTTCCTTCCTCAAAACAGAGGCAGCTCTGAAGTGCAGTTATGAGTCTGTTTACACCACCCAGATATCAAATTGACTTGCTAATGGTAACTCTTAGTTGGTATCCATGGGTTACTGTGTCATGTGATTTGACATCAAGTACAGACAGTGCTGATTAGGAGCATCCAGCTCTGTCCAACTCCGTGCATCACTGAACCATCTGGTCATTTATTCACTAATAAGCCCCTAATGGCCCAAATATTCACCGGCCTGTCATTGTGACATGGCATAAAATGCCTACATCTTTCAACTCGCTTTGACATGTTGCTTGTTTCACATCAAAACCCGTCATTTACAGGAAAAGAGCTCAGAGGGGTAAAAACTTGACCTAATCTACAGTGTTAACACAAAGACAGAGGCTTGGTTATCTAGTAGCCTGACTGAAAGCATGTAAATGGGCAGGAATTCATTTTGTACATTTTTTTTCCATTCTCATTTTACAACATTCTTTAAGTTTGGTATCATCCCTAATATGGGGTTTTATGTGGGCTCTGTATTGAAATACCTATCCTGTATCTGTTTAAATAGTAAAGAGTGGTTTAAAAGGGAAACACTTCCTGGAGATAGGGTGCTTGCCTGTTTACATTTAAATGTGTAGGAAAAAAAATACAATATGGATCCAGAGAGCAGCTCTATACAGTTCTCAGAGGACTCTTTACCATTTTTTTTTAACCCTCTCTTATTCTCTATTCTTCTTTTGCAGCTACATGTGCATTTTCCTCCTCATTATACTGGTATGTTAGAAAAATTTGAGATTATTCAAGATTGGAGCATCTGACATGATCAGCAGAACAATAATGAAGGGTTGAGATTCTCTGCTTCCATTTACAACCATTAGGAAAGAGAGGGCAAAACTCTGCAAGTGGTCATATTAGCATAAACAGAATTAAAATATTAAAAACTGGGGGAACAAAAAGGGGAGAAAGGCAGCAATCTATCATATTCAGTGCTGTTAAAATCTTGGTGTTTAAGTGGAATTAAAACATCATAACTGGTTTTAGATGGTTCAGGTTTATACACATTATGAAAATGGACATTGTTCTTTTAAAAAGCTCTACTCCATTTATCTCTTTTCATTATTTAAGAAAAGTACATATAAAAAGTTTCTAAAAACTGCATGCTGGCATAACATAGGCTTAGAATACCATTTTCCCACTGACTTTCCCTACAGTTCACCAAGGCCCAGGTTCCCACCTTCCCTCTTCAGATCAGTAGGCTAAGAGTACACTGTGCCTTTCTGCAGATTTCTTCCATTCCATGTCCAGAGTCTCGGGAAATCAAACAAAGAGATGGTGGAGTACTGTAGATGACATACCTAGGGCTTTTCAATTTGGCATCAAAGATGGCAGAGGCACATGACCTTGTTTGTAGCTGGCTGATTCCCTTGTGGGTGTGGGGAGCCTGATGCAGTGCTGTTGTTCTGATGAGGTCCATGAGTAAGTCCAGGCCAGTGGACCCAGAGTTAAGTCCAGACAAGCACCTTTGTGCTTCTTTTTGCTTCCAGTGAGATGAAACTACAACCAGCGCTTCCACCTAGGTCAGCTAGATGTAAAGTTCACAAAGGTACCTTCTCTGAGACGCACCCCACCCTGGTTTGCTGATTTATTGGTGTCAGATCTTTTCAAAAAGAGCAGTGCTTTGCTTCAGTGCTGGCTTGAAAAAGAACCCAAGTCCTCCACTACCTCAGGAGCAGCTTCAGATTTTTTTTCTTTTTTTTACATTAAAGAAAGTCTTTCCTGTTGGTCATTAATGTCCTAGTCCTTTTGGGATCACTCATTTGCTATTTTTAAGTTCATGAAAGCTTCAGCACAAATATTATTTAATCTTTATCTTTCCACAAGACCAATCAAATCCTTGTCTCCTTTCTACACTGTGAAGCTGCAGGAAAACTAGAAAATCCTTGTTTCTTTGGGACTTGATGTTTCTGATTTCTAGGATACTCCTCACTTAAAATATTTCTTCCTGTCATGCCTTTAATCAGCCTGGAGTAAACTAAACAGCATTCCTTAAGTGTTTCTTAAAAAAAAAAAAAAAAAAAAGAGTTTCTTGAGAGAATTTACATTTATTTACTTGCATATTCAGCTGAAAAACATGAAGTTGAGCATCTAGTAATGTTCTAGACACAAAGCATATAAAGATGATTAAGATATTGCTCCCTAAGGAACATAAATGTCTTTACAAAATGTGGGATTTGGGGGTAGAAGGATAAAAATCAACAAATGAGGGTACTGGCAAAAGAAAAGTTGGGAATTATAAAGGCTTAGTTATACAAAACAATGAAAAAAAGAGAGAAAAGTTGGAGTAATATAGAAATAAAGAAAAATAGGTAGGACACCTGTGTTTGGCTGTACCTTTATCCTTCTCTAATATACAAAAATCTACCATATACCAAAAATCCTGTGTCCTCTCTCTGTCTGGTTCATATGCTCTTTTCACAGTACTAGTATGGGAAAAATGCCTCCAAAGTATAAAAGTAGCCTAGCATGGAATTGAGAGAGAGAGAGAGAAGAGAGAGAAGGAGAGAGGAAGGAGGAGGAGGAGGTGGAGGACAGGGGAGAGGAGAAAGAGAAGGAGAAGGAGGAAGAAAAGCAATAACAGCAACAGAAGCAGAGAGAGGGAGAGAGGGAGAAAGACTTGGAGGAGTCCCAGCCCTCCATTCTCCAAAGCCTCTAAATACGATGCTTGCAAATCCCTGATTTATCCAGTGATCCATGGCTTTTCCCACCAAGAGCTCAATTTCCCAGTCTTACATTGTGCCCACCAGGACATGAAGAAGGCCTGACCCAGGAAGCCATCCGCTCCCTTCTCTGTCATGGTGTGCATACTTCACCTTTCCCTAGGCTTTTTAAGATCTACGATTATCTGTTTTGTTTTTGTTATGTCTTCTTATGGTACCTCTGTGTTTTTCTACACAGTTTTCGGATACAGGGACCAGTGACAGGATCCTTGGTAGATTTGTCCTTGGCTCTGTTCTTCCAGGTGGGGGCAAGGAGTCATTCATTTCTGTGATTCTAAGATTCTAAAGAGATTGCTAGGGTTACAAAAATGATCACTAGAGTATACTATCTGTTTGCTAGTGTTGATATGAAGGAAGATACATACCTGGGAGTTAGGAAGCAGGTTTCATTCTGGCATCATCTCAGTGTATGACTGTGAAAGGCTGACCATTGCTTCTTTTTTTTTCCCATGAAGTTTATTGGTACATTTTAGGTATACAATACAGTTACATTCATCATTGGGATCTTGTACTGTTACATGATTATCTTGGTTCTTATTTTTTCCCATT
Organism: Heterocephalus glaber; assembly: GCF_000247695.1. Next base: position 12,642,010 of record NW_004624787.1, read on the forward strand.
CCCCTGCCCTCCCTTCACCCCCTCTGACTATTGTTTCTTACAGTGGACCTTCTGGTGCTTGGAGAACATTCAATATAACATTAATATGGCACCTATATTTCATTTCAAAAACCTTTCATAAACAGATAAACTAAAATCGTGTGATAAGATTATCTAAGTAAACCAAATATCTATTTTCTTTCCTGTTTTAAAGCTATGATAAATACATACAACATAAAATATGTCATCTTAACTATTTTAAAAAGTACAATTCAGTGGGCCAGGGATTTAGCTCAGTGGTTCTGCTGCCTACCTCACAAGCACAAGGTCTCGAGTTCGATCCCCAGTACCCCCCGCAAAAAAGTACAATTCAGTGGCATGAATGACATAGTGTTGTACAATCCTTACCACTATCAATTTCTAGAACTTTTCATCACCCCAAACAGAAACTTTGTACCCATTAAGTGATAACTGCTTATTCTCTCAGCTTTTGGTAGCGTCTAATTTCCTGTCTTTATGGAGCTAGCTATTCTATATATTTAAAAGAATTGAATATACACTATTGGCCCTTTTATTTCTCTTATTTCTCTCAGCATAACATTTTCAAGGTTCAACCCTATTGTAGCGTTTATCAGAACTTCATTCCTTTTTATGGCTAAGTAGCATTTGATTGTATGTGAGTATCATGTTTTGATTATCCACTCATCTGCTGGTGGACATTTGGTTTTGTTTCCAATAGATTTCTTTCAGTTGTTGGGAATGTATTAAATCATGGTAATCAAAACTTGAGAAAAGAAAGTCATTAGCTAAGTAGAAAGAAAGTGCACCACAATGACGAACAGCTCAAGGTCTAGTGATAGACCTGAGTTCAAATCTCAACTATCCTTTTTGCTAGTAATCCCCACCTTTCTTACTAGATTCTCAGTATTACCTTTACCTTGGGTAAGTTGACTTCACCTCTTTGAACTTTAACTCCTTCCTCTTTAAAATGTGAAAAATAATACTCATTCCATGGGTTCCTGTTGGAATTGAACTTATTAATGTAAATACTTTGAACATTTCTTGCAAACAACACTCAATAAAATAGAAGACCTTTGTATTTATCAAGTGAAATCTGAAAGGCACATGTCTTGCACAACATGGAGTTTGGAGGGAGTCATCAAAAACGATAAAATAAGTCTTTATTGATCAACAGTTTGAATCCACTGAGACTTGGGGGTCTCTACGGTTATTTTCAAGCTCTAAAGTTCTATAATTTAAGTTTCTATCTTACATTTGGGATCTAGAAGAAGAAAATAAAATGTCTTAAAATCAGAGAAGCATAGTGTATTGCATCATTAACTTTTCTGAAGCTACCTCTGGGGTATGACTTAGAGGTAGTGGATGAGCATGTATTGCCTTTAAAGTAATTGTCACTGAAATGAATTTGTAATTGCCCTTCTGTTTGGGTGCTACTTTCCAAAGCACTGTTTGTGAATTAAATTAGGAATTGTAGCATACCATAGGCTGAGATTCAGAAAGAAAGCCTGTGTTGAGTTTTTAAATAGTTAATTCAATTATGCATTATTGTCCCTAAAAATGAGTGATTCATTAATTACTCATGATTTAGATGGCCAAATCTACCAACATCCATCCCTTTTTATCCTTTTCTATGAAGCTCCCCAGCCAGGGACTGTATTTCTTCGCAGTCCCTGCAAAGGCAGGGGCCTTGTGACTGCTTCTCTATTGCAATATGAGCACAAGTAATGTATCATTTCAAAGCAAAGCAGATAGGAAGTAGATAGACCTTATTTGCCTTCTTCTCTCCAATCCCTGGCTGCTAACTCCCACCTCCACCCCTGTTGTCAGGATACAGAGCTATAAGATGGAATCAGTAAGCAGAGGAAAGCCACTCAAATGCATTGGACTATTAAATGAGTGAAAAATTAATTTCCATTTGTTAAGCCACTGAAATTCTAAGTTTTCTTTTACACCATTAGCATTAACCTAACTATACACTAATAGTCAAAGAACAATTCAAATGTCAGAGAATCACTGACAGCTGTGAGCAATTTTTTTTCTCCTTTTAGAAACTTTTGGTTAACCTTCTTTGACATTCAAAGTTCCATTCATTTAATCTTGTGCCAATTATTGAAACTTAGCACAAAAATTCCATTTTAAAGGAAGTCATAATCTCACTTGGCTGAGAAAATATAAAAAGTTAAGAAATTTTGAAAGGCAAGATATGAAAATCAAATGGGTGGAAAGGAAAATAATTCCTAGAGGAAGCCAATGAAGAACTTCTTTTACCAGAAAAAAAAGATCTATGAACAATGCTGGGATTTTATTGATACCTTGGACAAGAAACGATTTAGAAAGACAGGGCAATAACGACAGTCAAAATAAGGTGATCAGAAGGGCTGGGGATTTAGCTCAGTGGTTCTGCCACCTGCCTCACAAAATAAGGTGATCAGAGTGAAAAAATGCATAAAGTAAGAGTGAACAAAAATATATTTAGAGGACTATAAAGTTAAGAGATTGCAGCAGTTAAGAGAATGGAATTTGAAATCCATTTGGTATTCATTTTAAAAATATTTATTGATCACATGGGTCCAGTACTGAGCTAAGCCCTGGAAAGTTCCAAAGAATTTACTTTCTATTGACATAGACAGCCTTAGAGTCAAATTGTATCTCCACAGAGGCAAATCACTTAACTCTTTGTATCTCTTGGTTCCTCACCGGCACAATGAGGATAATAACCCTATTAAGGGTATTGTGAGGATTGAAATGATGAATTTGAAGCATATAACAATGTGTCTCACATCTCATACAAAGTAAGCTCTCAAGAAAGGTTAGTTGCTGTAGTTAAGTGTGAGAGTAGTGGTGGTGATGGTGGCATAGTAGAAAGAGTAGTGGTGGCTGTAGCAGTAGTGAGTGTAGAAGACCAGAGATTCCCAACCACCAGCCCACATACCACTACTGGTCCTTGGCCTGTTAGGACCAGGCCACACAGCAGCAGGTAGGGGGGAGTCTAGTTAGTCAAGCTTCATCTGTATTTCCAACTGCTCTCTGTTTACCTTATGACCTGAACTCTGCTTCCTGTCAGATCAGCCATGACATTAGATTCTCATAGGAGCTTAAACTCTACAGTAAACTACACCTGAGGGATCTAGTTGTGCACCCTTTATGACAATCTAATCTAATAATAATAGAAATAAAGTACAAAATAATGCTATGCATTCGAATCGTCCTGAAACCTGCAAATACTCCCCACCCCTTGTAGAAAAAGTTATCTCCCACTAAATTGGTCCCTGGTGCCAAAAAAGGTTGGGGGTTTTTGTAGTAGACCACTTGGGCAAGAGTAGAGAGATTGTATTGACAATCCTGAGGACTGAAGTTGGAAATTATGTTTTGGCCATATTTGTGAGGTCTTTTAAATATCAACCCAAAGACCACATGCTACCTTTAGGCAAGGCACAAGCCTCTGAAGCTTTTTAAACAGAAAAGTAATATGGCAACAGTGAACAAAATGGATTGAGATTAGGAGTATGCAAAAAAGAACAAAAGCAAGGAAGCCTATTAAGAAATCATTAAAATTATAATTGCAATGGACAAAAGCAGTGAAAGTGGAAACTGATAGGTTGTTCAAGGACAACACTAAGGTTTTCAAGTTTGGTTAACTCAAAGGGATGTCATCATGATAAACTAGGGTAAGAGAATAATAGATTTTATTTTAGAAATTGTTGATATTAATGTTTTAAGTTCACAAGTAATTGTAGAAAGAAGAGAAGGAGTCCCCAGAATGTCATCCTTTTCACTATCACAATGAGGAACTCTGTTAGAGTTTGGTCAAATGGAAGAGTCAGGTTGAGTTATCTGTACAGAGTCCCCTTCCTGGAGATTCAACTTGCGGATCATCCTCTTGCTAATGTTATGCCAATGAGAAAAACCAAGTACAAATAAAGAAATGCATAAATAGAGATGGAGTGATGTGATTGGCCTTATGTGATTGACTGAGCATTAAGCTTTTGGGGGGAGAAGCTTGAGAGATATTGTGCAGATCATAAAAGGAAAGGTCAAAGAAAGATAGACTGGGGTTATAAATAAAGTGTATTTGAGTGTGAACTTGAGAATTTCTTAATACATACCTAGTATTTTTGCCACTATTATGGGTGTGGTCAGGGCAAACTGTGCATATACATTCAAGAATCCATATGGCCCAACCAGTCCCACTTGGGAGTCAGAGCTTCATGAGTAACGGGAGTCCTATGCTGGAGTACAGTGTTTTAGTGAATAGCTTGGCTTGGGAGTTTGCTATCTGGACTGCTCTGCCTGCTCTTCACCATGACAGGGAGGTCAAGCTTACCAATACAAAGTAGCTCAGCACAGTGGTTCTCCAACTTTAGTGTGGACTAGAATCATCACCTGGAGAGCTTGTTAAAATACAGATTGCTGTTGGACCCCAGCCACTCAGTAGGTCTGGAGCGAAGAAGAAATTTCTAGGTATGGCTGCTGCTGGTCTCTGGGTCACACTAAGAACAAATGGTTTGCAACATCTATGTCTGCAAAGAAATCAGGGAGAATGAAGATTCAGAGCCACTTATTGGCTTTAGAAATTTCTTTTTTTGTAACTTTTGAGACAGAATTTACTAGAGGTTTGAAAATCACAAAGGGCTTTGAATATGTAGCTGGTAAAGAAATAGAAGCTATATATATATATATATATATATATATATATATTTCAACAAGTTGATTTCACATTGGGTTACATAATCCTAGTGGAAAATAAGAAATGTTATTCTTTGACTTGAATAAGTCACTCATACAGTCAGTTATTTAAAATTTAGTATTCAGTACATGCCAGGCACTGTGTTAGATTCTGAATGATCATCAGAGAACTGCCCCTGATATCTCATTGAATCTATACAGGATTTAGAAAAGAAAACAAGCAAATTTACATATGTATGATGAGTACAGAGACTAGGGTGATCACTGAAAGGACATCCAAATATCAAGATTCAGGGAGCCTTCCTAGAGTGATTGAGGATATGTGAGCAGATTGTTCAGGTGCAAGTTTGGGGGACTAGTGTCGGTAGGATTACAGAAGGTATACCAAATACAGTAATCCTAAGCAAAGTGGAGAGTTTCAAGAGTAAGGAGCCCAAAGAAATTCACTGTGGTTGAGGTATAAGGTCATAGTATGACCTGCCATGTTTAAGGCTGGGGCCCTGGATAGGTTATTAAGAGCATCATAGACTATGTCAACAATCTTGGATTCTACATGAAAAAGTAATGAATGAGGAGCTACTGAAAAGTTTTTGAGTAACAGCTTTATGAAGACATACCTCACATATTATTTGATTCAACTATTTATACATGCATAATTCAAGTGTTTTTGGTGTACTGTTGCACAACCAATGCAAAGAAATCCCATCCCCATTAGTAGTCATTCTCCATTTTTCTCCAATGCTCCCATCCCTAGGCAGCCACTAAACTATGATGTTCTATCTCTATATAAGTGGAATCTGTAATATGTGGTCTTTTGTTAAAGAGTTGTGAATTAGGGAGTGGCACTATTAGCCTTGCTTTATAGAAATACCAACCCGGCTGATGTGTAGCCTGAATGGGATGGGGAAGAGGGTAGTGAGATTAGAAGTGGGGAAACTGATCAGGGAGTTGTAGAAGCAATCAGATGAGAGAATATGGTAGCATGTACCACGGTGATGGTTATAGGTTGGAGAGAAGAGGATGTTGAAGAAGCAGTCTTGGGTAGGGTGGTAATTCACAGATGTGGTATAGGAGAGAAAGTGAGTAGAGAAAAATGGCTCTCAAGCATTAGTTGGCAGTGGATAGACAGTGGTGCTTGTCAATGGGATGGGATTCCCCACGGGGAGATTGGGTCTGTGTGGAAGTAGAAAAGGTGAAGATCAGTATTATGATGATAAATGACTGCCCATTCTGTGGCTGGCATCAGCATGTCGTAATCATGGTGACACAGATGCTTAGGCAAAGAGAAGACTATTACTTTTCCAGTCTTCTATAAGATCCCAGAAAAACCACAGCAACATGTATACAGATTTCAGAGTGGTGCAATAAAATTAAAAGTTTATTTAAATTTTAACGGAAGAATATTGGTATCAAAGGAGAAAATTTAACTGCTTTGCCTTGAATAATTTTACTGGGTCATAATAAGTGGCATTTTAAAGTCATAACCAAAGGTCCTTTGGGCCACAAAGGCTTTCATGTGGCCATGGAGTGCATTTCCTCACCCCAGTGAGGAATGCACCTGAATTAAATCAAAGAAATGGGGATTGATTACAGAGTCAATTTTCAATTACCTGTACTAATAGAGTAGTGGTATGGGTAATCCCAAACTGTGGTTAACCAAAATCACTTATATTTGCTTTTGGATCGCATTATTTAAGCTATTTATTACAGTTGGGTTTCTAAGTATATTTTTGTTTTGTGATTACTAGCATTAATTTGTACCCTCTGAGTTCACACTAATTTTTGGTGAAGAGAAGTGGCCCAAATTTACTAAGTGCAAAGGATATATCATTTTGTGGTTTTATATATTCTTCATATCATGTATGAATTTGATAATTCAAATGTGTATATATTTTAAAAAGGTCTTCAAGGAGAGAGATTACAAATATCCCTTGATAACTCTCTTCTTTATTTAAGAACATTTACCACTGGGAAATGATTTTCCAATGCTAATTTTAATCCTTCTGCTGAGATTCAAACCACTCTGCTCTTCTTTTCTGAATGAGGAAAATAAATAAATAATCACACCCTGTCCTCTGTGGACTTAGCTCTCATAATGCTGAAAACTCCTTAAGTTTTTTTCCAGCAAAATCAGTGCCACTCTATATCTGTCCTTATTTTCTGGCCAATCATTAGCTGCTCCCAGAAATCAAAGATCATAAAGAGAAGCATGAAGAACATGCCATTTTGTAAGAAACAAAACAATATACATTTAGCCATAAAAACTAAAAAGATTCAACAATAAGGGGCCAGTTAAACATTATAACCTTATTTTCCAATTAAGAAATGATACATGTTCATTATAGAAGATATGACAGAAAGTACAAAGGGAAAAATGAAAAACACCTTTGATTCTAGTGCTAGAGGTAACCACTAACTGTCTAAGTCATCCAGACTTCCATTTTAGCTCTCAGATACTGGATGAGCTTTGTGGAAGGGCATTCTGGGGAAACACACTATTCGGTATTAATGCTGCAAAGCTACAATCTTATGTAGAATCCTTAGACCCAATGACCTAGGTAGTATCACATGGAAGCCACAAAGACGCCATTTGTACCTTTAGTCTAACGTCTGCACTGAATGCGAGTAGTTCTTTTTTTTTTTTTTT
>NW_004624787.1:12665580-12679486 GCF_000247695.1 Heterocephalus glaber
ATTTCATTTTTTCCAGATCCCCTTTTGTTGCCAGCTCAGTGGGTCCAGGTGGTTGAGTATCAGAGTGTTCCATCTCATTTCCCTTTGAGGTTGCTGTAGGTGATCTGGAAGTCTGGTTTTGAGACTTATTTATGTGTTTTCTCATTTCAACTGGAGGGGGGGTGCTGTTGCTGCCTGCTAGGATTACCTCCTCTGAGCTGGGAGAGGTGGGACAGGGGCCGGGAGCAGCAGTAGGTATGGTGGCCCAAAAGCCCTTTCCTCTGGGTTGGGAGCAGCGGGAGGGATGGTGGCCGGGAAGCCCCTTTCTCTGGAACAGGAGCAGTGGGACAGCGGCTCAGAAGTCCCTACCTCTGGGCCGGGAGCGGCGGGACTCAGTACAGTGGTCTGGTGGTCCGGTGTCCTCTGTGTCTTTGTAGTGTGGAACCAGGTGGCTGTACCACTATTAAGTATCTTAATTACTTTGGCAATAATAATATGTGTTACTAAATAAGCATCTGTACAGTAATATTTTTCAATGGTTTTAAATATTCTCACATTTACTATTAGAACCAACTGGAGCGAGAGGTCTGTAATTTGCATTTGTCCATTTGTCTAATTCTTCATAAAGAAAGCTGAGACAAAAAGGGAGGAAAGATTTTAGGTATATTTGTTTAAGTTTTTGCAAGGAAAAAGTATTATTTTCTCAACCTCAACTGGCTGCTTTCTGGACCATGGTACCTCATTGGTGGGGCACATATATAATTTTAATTTGTTTCAAAAGTAGGAAAGTTTTGTTCAAGAGTATCATTTGAAAACATTGCTCATTGGCTTTTTTAACAGTTTAATATAAAGTTCACTTTTGGAGGAAATATTTTAATTTTTTTTGCTGTGAGATGAGGTGGTACTTGTGACTGTGTGTTTAAATTCCGCCCTATTGGTGGAGCTGGCTAGGTTACTCTCCACAGCCTCAGCTTCATACCCCAATGTCCAATCTCCACCAAATAACTGTTTTAGCAAAGATAAATGGGTGGAGAATTAGATCTTAATTCCCCAAACTGACTCCTCCTTGGGGAAGTTCTTCCTCTATCCCTAGTGTTCTTCAAGGCTTTAGAGATGGTCTGCCTTTGTGTTTCTTGCTATATTCCTTCCTCATTGCATCTGCATCACTCAAAGATCAACAGAGCTCCATATTTCCCAGCTGAACTTATTGTCCTTAAACTTGTCTCTCCTCTTGACTTCTTCATTCCTGTGAATGGCACTGCCATTCCTTGTCACTCACCTTGGAAGTGATGACCACTGACTCCTCTCCTTTGCTCTCTGAGCCCCACGGGTCTCCACGTGCAGCCTGTTCTGTTCCCATTGTGTCTCCTATGTCTGTCCTTTCTTTCCTCTGGCACAGCCCTTGGTCTAATATACCAGGGGTTCTTGACATTGGCTGCATATTAGGTACATGGTGAACTTAAAAAGGCAAAACAAAAGAACCAAATCCATTACAGACTTAAATTTTTGTTAGATTATTTGCAACAGAAGTTCTATGTGTTTTCCTCATCTCTCCAGTCTAATCCTTCCTCTATATCTCAGCCTTATTACTGACTTTCCTATTCCACTGCTCCAATAAGGGCAGTGCCATGCTCAGAAGCCTCCACTGTCTTCCACTACTGCCTTCAGGATCAACTCATAGTTCTTATCTAGTCATGAATTCTTCCAGAACCTGATCCCAACTTTGCTGCCTTGTTTCATGTTGGTTCTCTCCATGTATCTGCCAGAACAAGTACACCTTGCTTGCTCATTTCTTTGCTCATTTTGCTCTCCCTGGCTCAGTTTCTCTAATCTTTGTGTGTGACTCGGGATGCATTTAGCTGCAGGTGACAGAAAGATAAAGCTCCTCCAATGGTATTAGATAATGGGATGAAATCTGTTTCTCTATGATTCTTGTGCTTTCTCCCAGATACTGAGATGGTAGCTACAATTCCAAGTAGCACATCCTTAGGTGATAATGTGCAAGCCAGGAAAAAGGAGTTTTTCTGTTCTTTTTCTTGTTTGAGTCAGGAAGAAAACTTTTTTCTGAAGGTCACATAGCAGATCTCTCTTCAGTGCCATTAGCCAGCATTACATCATTACAGCATGGCATCAGCATTACCCACTCTTCCTTCAAGGAAGTCTAGGAAGGTAACTAGCTGGTACCAGCAGATGCTAAGGTACCTCCCACAGTGCCAGCCTCCCACAATAGGGCTTCCCAGGCTTTGTCTCTTGAAATAAAGCTTCAGGTCCTTTCCTCCCAAATTCAATTCACATGCTCTCTCCAGGGAACACTTGCCTGCTGTACTCCAGGGCAGAAGTCTTCTCCTCTCTCTGCATTCCTGTGGTATCTTTGTTTATATTTCTCATTGTTTATTGAATGCTTCTGATTTTTGTTGTGTTATTTGTGCACATGTCTTATTTGCAATTTTGAATTCTAAGCTCCTTCAAGGCAGGGGATAATATCCCAGTCATCTTTGTATATCCCGTGGTACCAAGTTGATCTAAAAATATTTTGTTGTAAGAATGATATTTTGGCGTTTTATCAGTCAGGGCTTACTAGAGAAAACAGGTTTAATGCAGGATATGCAAATATATAGGAATTCGCAAGATTGGCTTACGAAGGCTGGCCACAAAGTCAGGTGTGGAAGAGTACAAAAAGGCTGTCTGCATGCTGGAGGTCCGAGGGATCTAGTCAAAGGTCTGGAGCTCCATGTAGCGTCCTGTGTGAGTTTGAATCAGGAGGCCGAAGGGTCTATGCTGGAAGCCAGGAGAGCATGTGCAAGGTGAGATGAAGACTGGAGCTCCTGCAAAGAAACGGGAGCAGCCTTCCTTCTTCCTTTCCCTTTGATTCCATTCAGGAGACAAGTTGCCTTAGGGTGGGTCTTCGGTCTTCAGTAAATTCCCTCAGCCACACTCAGAACTATGCTGATTCAATTTAATTGGGCAATTCTTACTCAAGTTGAAACAATCAGTTAACTATCACAGGCATTTATTTCCCCTACATTATTTGTTTGGCTGGTGCCATTTCAAATTTGCTCTCAATATTTGTTTTACTGTCCAGTCCTATGAGGGCAAGGATTCAATCAGTGGGTTCTCCCTGGCTATTTCCTTCTACCCAGTCACCTGAGGGGAGTGATCTTTTCTTTCTCACATCTGCCAGTGTCAGACAGAATTGATTCAGGTGGTAATAAGCAAGTTGTCACTTTCCAACCACCTTTAATATTTCTTGCAATGTACTTGGGGTTCTCGGCTTAGAGCCTAAGGCTGGCCAAGCCGGAATACATGCTGCCTGTAGGACTAATGAGAAAAGTCCCACCAGGGGTGACTCAGCCCCACAGTGCCACTCCAGGGAGGGTCAGCCAGGCAGAGAAGGGTGCTACATCTTCACTCTGCTTGGGGAGACACCAGCTTCAAAGATCTGGCTCCCACAGAAAAACAAATGGAAACCAGTGGGAGGTGGGGCACTGAGGCAATGCGGACTTATTAAAAGAACAGTAATAACAATAATTTTCAAAGCATTATTTATTTGAGAGTGAAAGGACAGAGTTTTCATTGGCCTGAAATGCCAGAGCTTGGTTGCTTTCAACCACCCCTGGGGTGATTGAACAGAACCCACCTGGTGTGTTATGTGGTAGCAGCTTCAGGACAGAGGGGAGGGAGGCCTTTAGCTCCTTGGTATGCTTTACCCAGCTCTGTATTGAGCAGACATAGCCTTTGAAAATTGTAATTTTGCCCTCACCACCACTTACAGCCAAAGGGAAGAAAATGCTGAAAGTTACTGAGTGCGTGTACATTTGTGTGTGTGTGTGTGTGGTACACACATGAGCATGAATCACATGTGCTCTTTGGTGAAGAGACTATTTGGTGATGGTCCTTGATTTTTCTCTCTTGGGAAAGAGGTTGGTCTGCTGTTGTAAACAGAGTACTTAAATTGGATTTTGCTGGCGTGGAGCAGAAGCCATGTTTAGCAGTCTGGCAGAATTAAGTTAAGCAGTAGGGGGCTGCCTGTTTTCCTTAAGGAGGGATGTGGTTTTTTGACGAATTTTGAACTATTGTGACTTAGTTAAGAGGAAATCAATTGGAAAGCTTTAAATGACTTGATTGGCTGTTTGAACGCAAGGCTCCAGAACCATTTGATTTTCTCCCTGTCCTGTCAGAGGACACAGGGGAGTTTTCCCTTCAGCTTTCTTCTCGAGCAGCAATTCCTTGAGGACTTTTCCTTCCCCACCTAAGCCTACCCTGGGCCAGATGATTGTTTCCTCTGCAGCATAAATTGACTGCCACCTAAAATCCAGAATCTTTAACTTCAGGGACAAAGACAGGGCCTAATGGGGTAAGCAGGATCCCAGAATTCATGCTTGGCTCTGGCTGAATTATGAGGACTCTGCAAGGGTAGTATTTAGCTGGAAGAAGTGGGGGATTTAGATGCACCAAAGGAATCCATTGTGAGGTAACCCAAATGTACCACACAGTAAGACCAGTATCCCAAAGTCACCAATCCAGCAAAACCAAGCCAACCAAACTATACTCACCCTTCCATAATTTTGCGGGGTGATAAATGTGTATGGGCTCTGGACTAAATGATGCATATATTATCTAATTTCATATTTAGACCAACCCTTTGATTTGCTACTATTAGTTTTCTTTTACAGATGAGAAACTGAAGTTGAAGTTGATTAAGTCATTATTCTTTTTTTTTTTTTTTGGTACCAGGGATCGAACTCTGGTCCTTGTGCTTGCAGGGCAGGTGGTGGAACCACTGAGCTAAATCACAGGCCCCTGTTAAGTCATTATTCTTGAACTTTATTGTGCATCAGAACAACTTCAAAATCTTGTTAAAACAGATTGCTGAAATTCCTCCCAGCCCAGCTGTCTTCCAAAAGGGACATGGTGCATTCCGACTTGAGCTGAAACCTCAGTTCCTTCTGAGTCCCTGGATTGCTGAGCTTTGCACCCAAGTGACACCACCACTCTCCAGCTCATCCACTCATCCTGCAGGCCAGCAGCCAGGCCTGAGAATGTGCATTTCTAAGAAGTTCTGAAGTGGTGTTACCACTGCAGGGTCAGGAACCATACTTTATGAACCTGCCTTAGACTAAGGAAACTCAAACATCCTGCCTTGATCATACCCTACCCCAGATCCTGCTGCCCAGGTCCCCCTTAAAGACTCAATTTTCCTTAAGCGCACACTGAATTGCTGTGTACATGAGCTGAGTGACATATAGTTTTCTTTCAGGGTGGTCACAGGAAGTGGGAGTGGAAAGCAGAGTCCAATGTCCGAATAAATAATTTCAGTCAGAGGTAATAAGTGTTTACACAGAATTCAGTGGGGGCGAAAGGGAGACTGAGCAGTTTCCTGAGGGCAGAAGACTCTGCAATCTCCATAGAGGAAGGAAGACTTGGCCAGGTGATGAGAGGAAGGGACCAAAGCTCAAAAAGGACAGTCAACCCTTCTCCAAGTCCTTGTTGGTTTTGGTTTGGCTTGGTTTCTTTGGCTCTGCTTGGTGTTTTTAACATCTTCCCAAGGGTGCTGATCCCCTCCGCAGCCGCTTGCTCCTGACACCTGGGATGTTCAGGTCCATCCAGGAGACACTCAGGAGGAATGTGTGTCAAACCCCTTCCTCAGAAATTGTTCTGGAGATTGAAAGAGGCTCCACAAGCTTTACAACCAGTGAAAATTGTCGCCAGCTTCACGATTCTGGCCAACTTGTCTATGCTTTGAAGTCTGGTCACTGCCTTTTACAATTCTATTTTTAAAATATATTAAAGATGTTTAAATGTGGCAGAGACTTCCAATAAAAGCCATGCTGCCTGAGAATCAGGACGCTGGTCTCAATTTAAAGTGCCTGTTAAATAATAGGATACCATGTAAAAGGGACTCTGAAGGCCTGATTGAAAAGCTCTCATGGAAATCAGGGTCACTCACCAGCACCTCTGATAGGATTTCAGAGGCGAGCAAGCCCTGTACCTTTCCCGTTTTTGCCACAAGAGGAACTTTAATACAGCGTGATGGAATTTTTGTTTGACTCAACCACTAGCAAAATGCATGAAACTAAAACAGGGAAAAGTCCAGTAAAATATTTCGGCAGAAACTTTGGCTAAAAATCAAGCAAGGCCTAATAATAGGTAGTTCTTATTTTTCTACAATTCCAGCTCTCTGAAGAGGAGTCTGTGGTCGTATTACCCTTCCACAGAATCACAGCTCTGAAGATCATATGGGAACCAATCTTTATTGACTATTTTGTCCTGAGAAGTTTATTAGACTCTTAGGAGGCTACTAAAAAGATAAAATGTGGTCCCTGACCAATGTTGTTTCCATTACTGCCCTCTCTCTGTTATTCAAAGAGCATCGTTGATTCCAGTTTCAATCTTGTCCTCTTTTCTCCATCCTTGCCGCTCTTGCCTTGATGCAGGGCTTTACCCATGTATCAAGTACTGTAGCTTGATTTATCCAACACTCATTTTCTCACTTTTTCCAGTGTCTACCTGTACTTTAGAATATAAATTTTTCTAGATGTGTTAGAAGCTCAGAATCTTGAAATTAAGATTGGATGTGCTACACAGACTGGCTCATGGAATGAAAACAAAAGTTGGTGTGGAATTTCTGGCATATTCTTGATTTCCTAAAACAAGCACCAGCACTTTCTTCTTCCTACTCTCTACCTTTCAGCTGCCTGCAATGTGAAGTGGCATCTAGATCCACAGCTGCCATCTTGTGACTATGAGACAAATGCCAAGATACCTGAGAGTCCTTGGCTCAGCCATTTTGAGCTGTTTTTGTTTTTTATTTTTTGGTACCGGGGATCGAACTTGGGCACATGTGGTTGCGAGGCAGGCGCTGGAACCACTGAGCTAAATCCCCGGCCCCATTTTGAGCTGTTGAACCAATATCTGTAACTCAAGTTCCAGACTTCTCCTTACAGAATAAAACAAATAAAAACTCTAATTTGTTTCAGTTATTGTTTGTCAGCTCTTTTTTACTTGAAGACATAGATGCTTTCTAACTGAGCTATTGCACGGCCCAGAGTGATGAAGTTTCTTACTTGACTGCACCTAACTGCTACATAACAGAACCAGGATGAAATCAGAGAGACACTAGGCAACTTCAAAACATGTCTCCATTGGCTTTCTGCTGTAAATCTCTTGCACGGTGTGGTGTCTAGTTGGAACATTCGTGTTTTTTCTTTCTTTCAGAAGGAGATACCAGCCGGTGGCACACACCTGTAATCCCAGCACTCAGGAAGATAGCTATGAGTTTGAGGCCAACCCGGGATACACAGTGAGTTCAGGGAAACCTGAAGTATATAGCAAGACCCTATCTCGAAAAAACAAAAAATACCTCAAACAAACAAAAAAGAAGATACCTTCTAGAATCTTCTATAGCACATAAGGGCTGATTTAAAAATATGGTGTTTAAAAACTTTTACTACAGTAAAAGACACACCACTATTAATCCCTGTCAAAATACTCTTTGCTTCAAACACACTTATCCCATCGCTCTTGCCACTTTGTGAAGCAGGGCTGAAAATCCTCTTTCACAAGTGTCTTTATATGGTGTGATCAAAAATAGAGTGAATACTGCTGCTGAGTGCTATCCCATGGGAAGGCAGGCTCATCAAAACATTACTGTGAGCCATTATCTACCTTACTCACTGAATCTGGCACCATGAGACTTCTGGCTCTCCCCCAAACTCAAAAATGACCATGAAAAGTGAACGCTTTGAATCGATTCAGGACATTGAGACTGCCACATCAATGCAACTAAAAATATTCAGGAATGAGACTTCCGGAACAGCTCCAGAAAGTGGCAAGAACGATGTGATAAGTATGTTCTAAGCAAGAGAGGGTATTTTGAGGGGGATTAATGGCAAGCTGTCTTTTATAAAGAAAAAAAGCAAACACTCATTACATATTTTGATCATACTGTGGATCTGTCTGAATGAATGTGGATAGTTGCTTTGCAACATAACTTATATTCTGGGAGAGTCACTGGAAAGAGGTCTTTCCACTGTGTATCCATCAGGCTTCAGGCTTTGACTGCCCTGGAGAAATAGCAATAGGTTCTCTTGTGACTTGACAAAACCTTCTTCAAACAGCAACTTGGTGTGTAGATCATTGTGGGGAAAAATGAGGAAGTTTTCATAGACACAAAAAAGCCTTCTAGGAAGAAACAATAGCAATGCCAATTCTGTCACTTCTCTCACCTCCCTTTGAGATTCAGCCTCTCTAGATGCCCCAGTTTCAACTGAAGACTACCGGGACCAAAAGGTTGTAGAGACCACCCAGGAGGGAGTTCCCTATGAAGGAAAGCAGCATAAAGTGGGCCCACTGATTCAATAACAACACCTAGACCAGTAATGGCGAACCTTTTAGAGCTTTCAACAATACAAACAGCCTGCTGCAGCACGCGTGCCATAGGTTTGCCATCACTGACCTAGACCAACTCAGAAAAGCACTGGCTCAACAAGGTCTTACTTTGGGAATAACAGGTGAAATTGTCACAGTGTGGACCAGTTTTCATTGTTATTTATAAGCACTGGTAAAATCTGTCCACAAAGCTGAACCAATAAGAGAACCACTTCACAGTGAAGAATGATTCAGAGTGTTCAGGACCAACAATAATAAGTTCCCATAAACTGAGACATCTTGTGAACTGGTCTGATTCTCCTGTTTGCTTTCTGAGAGAGGTCTGGAAGCATGTTGGACCTGTATGGAAAGAGGGAATACTGTGGTTCTTAAACAATGTAGAGAGATACCTTTAAACGATTCTGGATTCTTGTTATGCTGATAACTGGGGAGACTTCAATCACATAGAATCTCATGTTGAAGAATATGACATATGATCAAATTTGTCTCCTGTGCTGGGGGAGTAGATCATAACAGCTACACAAATAATAGTGTAAATAAACAACAACCATGGGAAAATGTTATAATTGAAAGGCTCAAAATCTAGGTAACAGGGATTGTTCTTGAATTGTAATCCTTTATTTGGGTTTAGAGCATACTGTATCAGCTAACTCGTATTTCAAAGGCTTCTTTTATGTTGAATTTTCCCCCAATGGTACAGAGTCTTTGGAATCAAAAATCACACAGGAGAGAGGGTGGGTTACTGGGAAAGTCTGTATTATATTATTTTCAGTTCCATGTTACTCAATCTGACTTTATATGCCAATAAAAATTCATACTGGCTGGAAGCAAAGTAGCATTAACCTCTAGCATTGTATGGGAGGGAAACTTCAGCCTTAATGCTAATGATTTTTGCTTTATTTTATCAGGATCTGTAAACCTTGGACTATTTTGAACAGTATTAAAGAACCAACATTAGTATATTAAAATTATAAATTATATATACTGTAGAAGTTAGTGAAAGATGTACCCAGCAATGGCTTAACTGATGGTTTAATTGGAGTTTGTTTTAACTGGTGTTTGCCTTAATTGGCAATATTGATAACATTAAATGTTTAGGGTTTTAGTAACTAGCAATACTCTAACAATATTTGGAGTCAGAATTTTAGACAATGTTATGGCTTATATCTAGATTTTCCCTCAAACCTCATGGCTCACAGATGGGGCTTTTTGGAGCTGGTTAGATATGGAGTGTGTGGTACTGGGATTAGGGTGTGTGGTACTAAATTAGCCCACTGATTAGAATTAGCTTGCTTCTTGGTGGCACCACTCAAATGGCTGGCGGCATGGATGGGATAAAAGGGAAAGGCAGCCTGGCTGCTTCTGCCTGCTGCTTCACTGTCTCCTGCCTGCTTTGCCATGGACTATTTCTCCTCTGTGATGCCCCTCTGCTATGCCACCCTGCCTTGGAGCCAGCTGTCTATGGACTGAAACCTCTACAACTGTGAGGTGAAATAAACCTTTCCTTTTTTAACATTGGGAGTCTGGTATTTTGTCTCAGCAAAAAGTAACTAAGAAAAGTAACTAAGACAGACATCCATTCTAGACTTGTAAAACAAAAACAAAACAAAAAGCCAAAAGTCCCACACAAAACTCTGAACTATAACTACCTTAACATTTTCCAAAGGACTTAAGCTTTTAAGTCCAAGTAAGAGACCTCATGAAAAACTTTAGTCCATCAGATTCTCACAGAATTAACTGAGTAAGAAGGGATCTAATGATTCGAATACAGAGTTGTCACACATACACTGCTAAAAAATTCATATTCCTCCTTTGAATCCCCACTGTAATGACATAAAGCACATATTAGCCACATTAAAGGTATTATTATAAATTAATGTATCATAATTGATATATCTATGATGTACAATATGATGTTTATTATTGACTATAGTCACTCTACTATGGATCTCAAAACCTATCCCTCCTGTCTATTTGAAACTTTGGACCTTTAATAAACAGCCCCCCACTTCCCCAGCCTGTAATACCATCATTCTACTTCTATGAGTCCAACTTTATTAGATTCCACATATGGTCTTTTATGGTATTTTTCTGTTTCTGCCTTAGTTTCCTTAGCGTGATGTCCTCCAAATTCATCCATTTTGTCTGCACATAACAGAATTCCTCCCTTTTTATAGATGAATAGCATTCCATTATGTATGTACACCACATTTTCTTTACCCTCTCATCCATTGATAGACACTTAGGTTGATTCCATGGCTATCGTGAACAATACTACAATGAACATGGAAATGTGGACATCACTTCAGTATACTGATTTCAGTTCCTTTGGATAATGCCCAGTAGTGCAATTTCTGGATCACAGGATAATTCTATTTTTAGTTTTCTGGAATCTTTACATTGTTTTCTGTAATGGCTATACTTATCCTCATTTTATAGATGAGGAAGCTGAGAGTTGAAAGGATTCATGGATTTTTCCCCAAATTACGTAGCCTATAGGAACCAGTCAGGGTTAAGTTTTTATTGTCCTTGTAAAAGTGTCTTGGTAAGTTCTGCCTAGTACCACCTGTCACCTTCACTTTCCTACCTCTTCTCTCCTACCTTCAGAAACTTTTCAACTCCAAGTTAAAGAATCATCTAGAATCCAACTTTTAAGACTCAGTAAGAATGAGTAATTCCAGTCATATGTGTTTTTCTTGATATCCTCATTGTAGTGTCTCAAAGGAAGTATCTTCTGAAATTTTAATGGTTGGCCTTTCTTATGTGATGGAAAAATCTGTATCCATCTCTACTGCTATTGTTGGTTCCATGAAGTAGGGGCTCTGGAACCTGACAAAACTCCAGGCCTTATAAGCCTTGTACTTGACAAATGTGTTGAATTGGATGATCAGTATATGAGATAGGTGAAGCAGGAAATTGAGCTCATTTGATGTTCGCCAGGGCTCTTCTCAGGCAATGGGTCAGAGCAAACTCTGGGGACCTTAGCTGCAGGGAGACAGGCCAATACCTAATGCTATCTTTTCACAACGGATTCTTGCCATGCTTTAAGAATAAATGTGAGACTCCGAAGAGAGTACATACTACTACAAAATTAATTTTTCTCAATCATGATAACATGATAACAATCAAAATAACACTCTGGCTTAAGCAGTTGTATTAGTTTTCTATTCCTGACATAATAAATTCATTTTGTATAAATAGAATTGCAAAATGCCACATTTTTTGGCTGACATATTCACTTAGCATAATAATTTCAAAATTCATTAATATTATTTCATTGTGTGGATATACCACATTTTTTCCATTCATAGGTGAAATATTTGGGTAACTTTCTACTTTTTGATTGTTATAAATGATGCTACTATCAATATTTACATACATATTTTTACATAAACATACATAGTAATTCTCTTAGGTATATGCTTAGGAGTGGAATTGATGGGTCACACAGGAACTCTATGTTTAACTTTTTGAGGAATTACCAGCTGTTTTCCATAGCAACTGCATGATTTTATCCTCATTAGCAATGTATGAGGGTTACGATTTCTTCACATACTCTTCAATACTTGCTATTATCTAGGTTTTTAAACATGGTTACTCTAGTAAATGTTAAGTGATATTGTGATTTTGGTTTGCATTTCCCAAATGAATAATGATGTTAAACATCTTTTCAAGTATTATTGGCTTTGAAGCCTAAAAATGTTTAAGTCAAAAATTATCTATTTTTCTCTTTATTGCTGGTGCTTTAGGTGTCATTTAAAAAAAACAAACTTGAGCTACACATCTATCCTTACACTAGTATATACAGTCTTGATTACTGTAGATCATAAGTAAGTTTTGATATCAGAAATTGTGATGCCTTAATTTTGTTATTTTTCAATATTGTTTTAGCTATCCTAGGACTCTTTTTGAATTTCCATATGAATTTTAAAATCAGCTTTTAATTTTCTGAAAAAAAAATGCAACTAGAATTTTAATAAAGATTTTATTGAATTTGTAGATCCAGGTGAGTAGTATTGCCTTCTTAACATTATTAGTAAGTTTTCTGATCCATGGACATGGATATCTTTCCATTTATTTAGGTCTTATGATCTAGTTTTAAAAAATTTTTTTTATGATTTAGTTTTAAGTGTTCAAGTCTTGAATTATTCTTAAAAATATATTCCCAAATATTTTGTATTCTGTTTGATGCTATCATTAAGATAATTATTTGCTGAATTTCACTTTTATATTGTTCATTATTGCTGCATATAAATACAACTAACTTTTGCATAGTTATCTTGTATTCTGTAACTATGCTGAACTTGTTTATTAACTGTAATAGTTTTGTTGATTCTTTTTCTTTATGTAAGACCATGTCATCTGCAAATAGAGATAGTGCTTTTTTTAATGACCGTTTTGTTTATATTTTTAAATTAATTTTATTGGTACATTTTGGTATACAATATAATGACATTCATCATTGGAAATTTGCACCTTTACATAATCTCTCTTGGTTCTTATTTTTCCCCCTTCCCCTGCCCTCCCGTCAACCCCTCCATCCCTATTTACAAAGAATTTGTTTCCTTTTTATCATTTTCTCATATTGATTCCATTCCCTTCTTTCCTTTCCCCTACCCCTCCCATTTCCCCTTCTTCTTTGCCCCTTTTCTTCCTATTTCACATTATCTATTATACCTTTTAGTCCTTTTTTACACTTTAAGTTTCTCACAGTAGAGAAACTATTTGGCATTAACACATATGTGTCCTATTTATTTCACTTAAGAATATCTCCTTACTATGTCTCTAATTTCTCATTTTTTATGGTGGAGTAATACTCCATTTTATTTAAAACCCACATTTTCTTTATCCAGTCTCCAGTTGATGGGCAATTTGGCTGCTTCCAAGATTTAGCTATTACAAATTGTGCTGCTGTGAACGTGGGTGCACATATATCTTTTATATCACATATATATTTTAATTATTTGGGGAAGATACCCAGCAGGATAATAGCTGGGTCAAATGGGACTTCCAGTCCTTGTTCTTTGAGGTATCTCCATGCTGATTTTCACAGTTGACTCTCCTACCAGCAGCAGAGCAGTATTCCTATTTCCCCACAGCCCTGCCCCCCAAGCATTTTTTTATTGGTTGATTTCATGATAGCAGCCATTCTTTCTGGGGTGAGGTGGAAGCTCAGCATTGTTTTCATTTGCATCTCTTTAATGACCAGTGATATTGAACATTTTTTCATATGTTTATTTGCTATGTGTACTTCTTTGTCTGAGAAATGTCTGTTCATTTCAGATGCTCATTTTTGGATTGGGTCCTTAAATTTGGGAGGTCTGATTTTTTTAAGTTCTTTATAGATTCTAGATAGTAAACCTTCGTCTGAGGAACAATAGGTGAAATTTTTTTCCCACATTGTGGGTTGTCTCTTCACACCGCTGGTGGTTTCTCTTGCTGTGCAGAAGCTTTTTAGTAAGAAGAGATCTCACTTGTTCATTGTTTGTGCTAGTTCAAGGGCAACTGAGGTTTTGTTCATAAAATCTTTTCCTACACC
>NW_004624787.1:12686661-12748269 GCF_000247695.1 Heterocephalus glaber
AAATATTTATTCAATTAATATGATCTATTACCTTGATTCACTTTTATATATAGAAACAATCTTGCATTCCTTGTATAAATCCCACTTGGTCATGGTGTACAATCTTTTTTTACATATTACTGAATCTTTTTGCTGTTACTCACTTGAGGATTTTTGTGTCTATATTTATAATGAGTATTGGTCTATAGTTTCTCTTTCCTCTAATATGTTTGTCTGACCTCATTTAATTTATACTCTACTTGTCCTAGAAATAAATAAGGAAGGCATAAAATTGCTTTTTTAATTATGGAAGTTGGAAGTTTAGCATCAGCATCCAAAATAAACAACAACAGACATTTACAAAAAAAAAAAATGTTTCCTCTAAGGCTTATTCCACTCTTCTTTCCTGATTGGCTAATGCCCACAACTAAAATGGAGTACATTAAATAGTCCAAACAACTTTTTGAATATACAATAAGTCCCCAACTTAGGAAAGAGTTCTGTTCCAGGAGAGCTTTCTTAAGTCAGATGTTAGTAATTCCGACACAAATATACAGTGTAAAGCATAAAAAAACTTCACATGTTCCATCGTCTTGTCCTTGTTCTTTAGAATTGTGCAAATGGGCAAATGATTCATGTTATAAGAATGAGTTAATGGCTGTCATCTTTTCCCTTCTGTCTAATCTCAATTATTTTCACTTTTGTTTCCATGATCATTGCTCTGTGCTTCCTGGCAGTCCCCTCCACATCACTACTGCTTTTCCTCTTGTTTCTAGACATTCTGGGCTCTGATTAAACACTGTACTACTGTACACTATTGTACTGGACAGTAAGCACCCAGCAGCACAACTGTGACAATGTCCGGCAGACATGTGAGCTGCTTCCATGATTTGTTTGCATCTGTAAATGTTTGTAATGTGAGGTACATGTGTATCTGAAAAGCTTACAACTTGAATGTTCATAAATTGGGGACTTAGTGTACTTAGTGCCACTTAATTGTACACTTTCAAATGTTTAAAATTGTGTATTGTGTACAATATGTGTATTTTTCACAATAAAAAAATGGATATAATGTGAAAAAAATTAATTAATTTCAATTAATTAATTGAAAAATGTTTCTCTCCGATTTTTTGAAAGAGTTTGTAAAGCATTTGTGTTAATTCTTTATTATGTTATAGAATTCTTCAGGAAAGCCATCTAATTCTGAGATTTTCTTTATGAGTAGCTTTTTGGATTGCTAATTGAATAGCCTTACTTATTATCAGTCTGTTCAAATTTTCTAATCATTTTGAATCAGTTTGGTTTTTCTTTTGTCTTTTTAGAAATCTGTCCACTTCATCTGGGTTACCTAGTTTGTTAGTATATAATTGCTCAAAGTATTCCTTTATGATTTTATTTCTCTAATGTCAGGAGCAATGTTTCCTCTTATTTGTATTTTGGATTTTATTAATTTGAGACCTCTCCTTTTTTCCCTTGGCCAATTTATTAATGGTTTGCCAATTTCGTCAATCTTTTCAAAAGCTAATTCTTTATTTTTATATTTTTTCTGTTGTCTTTCTTAATTTGTTTTAATTTTCATATTTCCTTCATTTCATTTGCTCTGGATTTTAATTTGCTATTTGCTTCAGTTTCTTAAGGTGGAATTTAGGCTACTGAATTGAGATATTTCTGTTTTAAAATATAGGTATATATGGTTACAAATTTCCCTCTCTGAATAACAAATTTTGATATGCTGTGTTTCATTTTTATTCTCCTTAAAGTATGTACTAATTTCCAAGATGATATCTTAACATGTTGATTATTTGAAACTGTGTTGTTAATTTTCACATACAGAGTCCATCAAAAAAAGTATACACATTTCAACAGTTCACCATACTAATAAATGTCTGAAAGCTAATGTCCACCACTTTAAACACCTCTTGTAATTGTAGAGGACAAAAGTTACTTGTATTAATCTCATAATGTCCAATAAATTTAGTATTAAAATATTTATACATTTTTTTTCTTCCTTATGTATACATTTTTTGGTGGATTCTGTGAATTATCTAGATTTATTTCTGTTATTGATTTCCAATTTTCATTTATTGTGGTCAAAGAACAAATTTTACATGATTTAAATACTTTTAAATATACTGAGACTTTTAACCTGATATATGATCTATTTTGGTGAGTGAAATCATTGTAAAGAATGATAAATATATATTCTGCTGTTGTTGGATGGAATGTTCTGTCAATATGTAGTATACTTGGTTTATAATGTTGAACAAGTCTTTTATTTCCTTGATGATTTTCTGTCTAGTTGTTCTGTTTGTTCTTGAATGTGAGATTTTTGAAGTTTTCCATATTATTGTTGAATTGTCAATTTCTCCCTTCAGTTCTGTAATTTTTTGCCTCATTTATTTTGGTGCTCTGTTGTTTAGTTCCTTTATGTTTATAATCATTATATTGTTTTGATACATTGATTCTTTTACAATATAAAATTTCTTTATTTATCTTCAGTAACAATGTCTGCCTTAAGGTCTATTTTGTATGATAGTATAACCACTCCAGCTCCCCCATGTTACTATTTCAATGGCGTATCTTTCCATCCTTCAATTTTCAATCTATTTGTGACTTTGAAATAAAGTCTCTTTTAGACAGCATGTATTTGGCTAATGCTATTTTACATCATTTCTGCCAGTATCTGCTTTTTAATTGCTGAGTTTAATTTATTCACAGTTAATGTAATTATAAGATTAGATTTGTTATTTTCTTATTTGTATTTTATATGTCTTATTTTTTCTTCCTCAATTCTACCAATACTGCTCTCTATTGTGTTAAATATTTTCTTCTGTACCACTTTAACTACATGAATGCTTATTAACGTATATTTTGAGGGTTTTTTGTGTGTAGTTGCCTTGAGAATTACTATTAACATCTTAATTTAAAATGACAGTTCTAATTAATAGCATTTATGCTATTTTTGTCAAAAATTGCATCTTCATGTATTTTGTGTCCATCAGTGCAGATTTATAAATATTGCTCTATGATGTTGCCTTGTAAATAATATGAGAAAATAAATTTGAAACACAGTACATATTTTAACTGCTTTTTATATTTTATTTACCTTTGTAGTTACCTTTATGAATGCTCTTTATTTCTTCATATTGAGTTGCTGTCTAGTCTCTTTCCATTTCAGCCTGAAGAATTCTCTTCAGTATTTCACATAAGCCAAGACTGCTAGCACAATTTCTCTCAATTTTGTTTGTAGCAATGCACTCTCAATTATTCGTTTTAAGGAAACTCTGTTTAAGTATTGTTTTCTTTTTGAGACAAGGCCTCACTATGCTGTCCAAGCCAGCCTCTAACTCCTGAACCAAAGTGATCCTCCTGCCTTAGCCTCCCAGATAGCTGGGATAACAGGAATTCACTATCATGCCCACCTATGTCTATTTTGTTTATCTTTTTTGTGTTTCTTTCTCTTTCATTTTTTTATTTTTAAAAAGTTGTTTTATTTTAATATAATGCAAGTAGATAGTAATAAAGAAAATATAAAAGCCATTCTATGAAAAAATAATTTTTCATAACAAAAATTATTAGAGAATAACAATGGTAAATACACTGTGTATCATGACCATGATCTTGAGCACTTCTAGTGAATTTTACATTTCAGTTAGTGTTTTTTGTTTTGTACTTTTTAAAATTTCTATTTCTTTATCAATATTTTATATCTGGTGGGGCATTGTTCTCATATTTTCCTTTAGTTCTTTAGACATAAATTCTTAGTTTACTTAATATATTTAAAACATTTGATTTAAAGTTTTTATCTAGTAAGTCTCATACCTGTATTTTCTCAGGGACAGTTTCTATTGATTGAGTTTTTTGTTTTATTTTCTTTTATTCTGTATATGATCATTTTTTTTTGATTCTTCATGTGTCTTACAGTTGTTAGTTGGATACTGAACATTGTAAATACAAAAATGTAGTAACTCTATGAATCAGATTTCCCCCTCTATCCAGGGTCTGTTGAAATTATTACTTATTATTGTGGTGTTATGTTTAGCAACATCTGAACTAATTCTGTAGTCTGTATTATTTGTCATATGTGGTCATTCAAATCTCTGCTTGGTTTGCCCAGTAGTGAGCTAATTATTGGATATATTCTCTTAAATTTGTAAAACAATACGCCTCCTGCTGTTTACCAAGTGGCTGAAAGTTTATTTGTGAGCATAAGTTCAACACTGAGCTAGGCAACTGACAGATTCTGCCTTAATCTTCACTCCCTGGTTTTGCAGACCCTTACAGGCTGCCAGACATAAGGGTCTAGGGTCTTTGGAGCTCATTCCTGAGCAAGTGCACAGTCCTACATATGAACATAGACTTCTAGATACCCAGGAATGTACTGGAATATTTCACACCCCCTACTGACACTTCATTTCCCAGGTTATATTTTTAAGAAGTTTGAAAGTATCAACTCAGAACTCTTCAAAGAGTTTGAAATTTTTTCATAAATTTGAAAAATTTGAGCTTCTTTAGTGTTGGAATTTAAACTCTTTCTCAATGGATAGACATGAAAATCAGCATGACTGTTCAGAATGGATAGTGGACACAATCCTGAGAGAGGGACCTGCTATGCCAAGCCCTCACTCATGGTTGCTGGATCATGAGGAGCTTAAAGGAATCATGGGGCAAGCAGCAGGTAATCACCAATATAAAAGTATAACAATATGTTGATAACTAGCATGCTGTCAGCTAAATGTCAGGCTCCAGGCCTGGATTCTAGTCATTCTGTGGACAGGAACTACACTCCCTTGTTCTGTGGTATTTCCAGGACCTACCCAAGTTTCTGTCTTATAGTAAACACAAAATATCTGTGGAACAAATGAATAAATGGACACAAAATAAATATACACATAGGATATGCCTAATCTAAATGGGAATGCATATCAACACTGTGAGACATTTTTCTATTAATAAAATGCATGCTCTTGTTCTATTTCATCAAGAGAACTCTGAGAAAGCACTCGAGAAAAATAATTTTATTGTTGTTAGGGGTAAGCTACTATGGAATAAACTCTGGGTATTGGTGTTGACACAGTGACTGCAGTCAAGAACAACAATAATAACATAGTCATATCACTGTAGTCACTAATTTACCTTCCAGCCTGAGTTAATCAGCAAGGCAGTAGTCTGAAAATTGTCATTTGTCTTCTTCTAGAAAATACTTTTAATATTTCGTGATGACTTGAAGAATGAATCAAAGCCAAGCAAATATATCCTTTAGGTGTCTCCTCCCTGTACCCAGTCCTACATCCTTGCTTACTGCCACCTCCAGCCCCCAGGCAGGTGACACAGCTAATATGCAACTTTGGGCAGCTCTCCCCACCCAGCTGAAAGCAAACACACCACCAAAGGAAATCCCTTGAACAACTGCACATAGGCCTTGGAGAATCTGTGTCTGTATGCTCCTTCTCCACGTTCCCCGTTCGCCTACAGACTTCCGGGCCGGGATGGGCAATCATCACACTTCATTGTCCAGTACCATCATTACAATATTGTTATCATCTGAGCTGGAGTCTGACACTTTCTTTAAGACCTTTCAAATAACCCCTTTACTAGGCTTCAGTACCAAACCATTCAGGGCAAATCTCTGCTTTGTGCTTGTCAGCCTTAATAGACTGGATGTCACTTGAGCCTGTAAAAAGTGCCTGCTCCTCAGCTGTCAGTCAGTCCTGGTGGTGTCAGCCGAGAGCCTGGCTGGAGCTGGCTGGATTAGAGGGTAGTTACCATAGCTGTCAGATTACTGACAGCCTGACACCCACACTCCCAACTTCCTCTTACTGTATTTGGTTTCTATTGAGCTCTCTGGACCTTTCTTAAGGTGGATTTCTCTGTTGGAAACAGATAATTTGGCCAGCATCCTCAGAAGTTGGGCTTTTTTCTTTTCTGTTCTGATTTTTAGAAAGCCCTTTACTTTGAGCAGCTTTTACATTTCAGTGAATATTTTAAACCTCATTCCAGCAATATAGCTTCTTCTCTACACTTTCTAAGTTTATAGAAACTCTAAGTGTGTGTGTGTGTGTAGGTAGATAGATAGATAGATAGATTTTATTTTCAGCATCTTAATAATCTAAGGATATATAGTTCTCACCAGAAATATTTTCTGCTTACCTCTTCCACATTTGCAGTTTTTTCTCCTTCCTGTTTCATCTTATCTTTGCTCTGGCCCTGTGTGTAATGTGGAAAGCTCAGTTTGAGCATGTAGGCATGCTTGTATGCACATGTGTGTGCCGGGGGTGTGGGTACATACAGAACTGTTGACTTATCTATGAATGTTTGTGGTATACATATTCATACCTAATGAAAGGCAGGCAGCTAACAGCCAAGGCAGGAAGAACAAATTGGCAGCTCTCCAAATTGTGCCTTAGTTAACATTCACCTTCAATACAGCCAATTAGCGAATGAAGTTTATTCTCTCCTTCCTCTATTCCCTCTTCTCAGTTTCCATTCACTCCTTTTCTCCTTTTCACTTTTATTAAATGCTTGCAATCTTGCAGTCCCTAGGCTGGATGCCAGGGAAACAAAAATGAATGTGACTATACCCTTATATATAAATTCACAGTTGCCTGCTCACATTCCTCAGGTATGTTCAAGATTTATAGGCTTTCATTTCTGACCAGGGAGCTGAGCTTAATTAACACTTTCATTTACTTAGCTAATAGTCAAGGCTGATTTGCTTTTATTAAATCAGGCTTTGGGACCAGAAATATAACTTTTGCACAGTCTTACATTTGCTTACTATTTTAACCAGCTATGGAATTAAACTTGAATCTGCTTTTCAACCACAGCTTTCAACCCACTCAGGCACATGCATGTTTAGGGTTGTGTGGATGCAGGGGAGAGAGAAAGCACTAGGCTTCAGGAAATCTACTTGTTTCATGAGAAAGTCACTGCATCTTTTCTCTTGATTAGGGATAACCATATTTAATCTGCCCACCTTATATGTTTGGTCTTTGGTCTAGATAAATATGAATGAAAGCACTTTCCAAAGTGCAAGACATTACAAATGCAGATTATGGTGATTAAGTAGTGCTCTATATGATTATATGTAAATGTAAACCAGCGCTTGATTATTTACATTATTTTACTTATTCTTTTTCCTCCAGTACTGGTGATCGAACTCAAGACCTTGCACTTGCGAGGCAGGTGTGGTGCTGCTGAGCTAAATTCCTGGCCCTATTTCACTTATTCTTATTTTCTTGTCTACACATACTTAGCTTTGTTTTTCTAGCATGTGACCACAGAGCTGAAAAACATGCTCCCCAGTAAAAATAACAAATTATGTTTTGATTAAACTTATGAACTCATACTCAAATCAGGAACCTTTAGTGGTCTTCCATGGTCCTCATTATACTTGTAAGAATGCATGGCTTTTTAAGATCACTGTTGTTTCTTGATGAACCTAGCAAAATGGTTCAAATTATAATGAGTCGGCATCTATCTCAGTTGCTAGGTAGTTTTGGATTCCTTATAACTCAGGAACTTGACAAATAAAGTCCAAACCAGAGCCTAAAGACTGTAGTAAACTTACTGGAAAAAGGATTGAGGTGGGGGGTGGGGGCAGGAGAGGAGATACAAGAACTTTATGTTTTCAGTGCCAAAGCCAAAGACATATTTTTTCCTGCACTTCCTCCCCATAGCAAAAAAATTTTTAAATGAAAAGACCCTTATATTTCACCCAATTAAATGTTGGAAAACAGCCTCTCCATATTATTTACAAGCGTTAAGGAGTTTTAAACTCGACCAACTCTCCCACACCCCACTTGCGCTAATGCACATTCTTTAGAGGCTATCCTCTCTGCACTGCAATGACCAGCGGTGCAATTATTCAACTAATTTGGTGAAAAGCATCAGATCTGACAAATAATATGTGGGTTGTGAAAATGTTTATTTGCAAACCAAGTGTTCTGGCCACAGTTTTGCTGAACTTTCAGGGCAAGCACTCCGTTCTTCATCAGCAATCTAAATGCTTTTTCAAACTTGACTCTTTCCTGAGCCCTGCTTATAAATGAACGGCTGCATGGCGAACCTATGACGTTCATGTTACTTGTTCTTCTTTTAAGACAACAGATGTCAATGTATGAATTGTTTTTTTCTAAACTAAAACCTCGGTGTTCAGGTTTAATCGCAGTGTTGGCACTTTACGACAAATAAATAGGTTTGAGGTTGCAGTTGGGGCACACGTCTCTAAAATGTTCCTCATCACTGGCATAAGGGATCCATCTGTGGGCTCAGGACTCAGGCGGGGGTCTCACTGTTGCCCAGAGTGGACTTGATCTCCTAGGCTCAACTGATCCTCATCCTCCCCTGTAGCTGGTACTATGGGTATGCACTACTGTGCCCAGTATCTATCTTATTTTTAATCATAAAGATGTTCTTCAGTCCTGCTTTTCAAGTCTACCTTGTCCTAAGTTGCCAACTGCTGAACCTCCAACACATACCTGTGGCAATGCAGCAGTGTGACTTTGCAACATGACAGGCATTCTGGGGTTCATATCCTCATCTTTGGGGCTCATTTTTCTCATCTGTAAAACAGATAACGTTATAAGATTTATATGGATTAAGTGGTATAATTTGTGTAAATTTGACATGCTGCTTGGCACAAAGTAAGTGGCTAATAAATGGTGGTTGTTACTACTATCATTAATGTTGCTATTTGCGCTCTTATTCTGACCTAGGCTTTGAGTTTGTGAAAATCTAAAGAAACCTTCCAGATGTTAGTCTTTGTCCTATCTGACCTTGTGCAATGGTACATTCTCATCTGTCCATTCATTCATCCTTGCATTTATTTTTTCATTCATATAATAAATGTTTAAGGGACTGTGCGGGAGTGCTAGGCCAGGTGAAGAGTTGCAAAGACAAACATTACCTGCCTTCCAGGATTCTCAGTCAACAGAATAGACAGATATGTTAACATTTGTGGGGATGTAATTAGATCTACAATAAAAATACAAAAATGTGATGCTGGGAGCACTTAAATAGGAGTACTTTTCTTGGCGAGAAATGTCAAGAAAAGCATCCTAGGAAAGAAGAGCTTTGAGCTGGGTCCGGCTAAATAGGGAAGGGTATTTTATGCATATGCAAAGACTTTGGTGTGACCAGACCAGGGCAGTGGGAAACTTCTGCCTACTGTGCCATGAGGGAGAGCTACAAGCAAGTTCCAAGAGGGAGGTTGAGGTCCATTTGAAAGAGCCTTGTAGACCAGGCTTTTCTCAAAGTCTACAGATCTCTTCAGGGTTTTAAGAAAGGGAACAAGAGGATCAGATTTGCATTCTAGAACAATCACTCTGATTGTAGGATGAGAAATGTTTTTGAATCAAGAATTAGCCTAGCAAGGAAATAGCAAAAGCCCTTGATAAGGCAGAGGAAATGGAGTGGAAGAAATGAGTCCAGAGATGTGAAGATGAAAGACATTAACAGGCTTTCTGAGAGCCTGGCTCTAGGAATGAAGGGAAGCAGGGATCCTGGTGGTTTCTGGTTTCTGACTCAGGTGACCCAAGTAGGGAAGGGGTTGTCACTGAGTTGGCAAGTTTGCTCATGGACCTGATTGAGAAGAAGCACCTCAGGACAAGATGGGGCTGGAACACAGGATAGTTGAGTTTATAGTCTGGGGCAAGTTTCACAGGAGATGTCTGTGTGGGACATTTAGTTCAGTAAACACTTGGAGTTAAACACGAGGTGCTCAGGCACATGCTTTGGGAAAGACTTGAACATCTCAAGAGTGTGCTCAGTGGGTGGAGCCGTAAGTGGATGTGGTAGCACAGGGGATGACAGCTGAGAGGGACACTCGCCAAGGACTGGATGAAGAACCCAGGCAGAGCCCATGAAGAAGAAGCTGGGAAAGCAGGGAAGGTATGACAGATGCAGGTAGATATTTGAACATGGTGGGAGGGTGGTGATTTTCATTTCTGAAAGAAGTCAAATAAGCTGGAGCGTACCTCTGAGAGGAAGGTGGCCAGCAACCCGGGCAAGAGGAATTCCATTGCTCCTGAGGAATGAAAGGATGGTAGGCGGAGGGGCCAGAGAGTGGAGAGAACTTCTGAACTTCTGGGGTGAAGTGAAAGGTTGAGGATTAGAGAGTTATCAGGTTCCCACTTTAGGGCTCAAATCACACCTCTTGGCATGCTGCTTTATTTTCCTTACCACATCCTTGATTGTGGCTTATAAATCTTTAAGCCTGTGACTTTAGCCTTCTTAGATACCCCATTTGAAAATATGTAATGAATTGAAAGAATTAGCATTTGTCATTGCCACAAATCCCAGGTGGTTCAAGGAAGTCCTGAGTAGCTTCGGTCACAGGTTTTTGTTCTGAAACCTCTCCTTTCAAACTGATTGCATCACTGCCTCCTGGAACACCTGACAGGTAGGATACCCACTTGCCTCACCCCGCTTCCTTCCTCTCAGCAGGCAGGAGTGATGAGCTGCCTGCAGCCGGCAGCTGAGGCACCCAGAGACCTGGCGTCTCTGAGCAGCTCCTAGCACCTCCTTCTCTAAGTAGCACCAGGGCCTGCCTGGGCTGAGCAGTGAGAGAGACATCTGTGATATCTGATGACAATCGTCTCTGATTAGAGTGTCACTCCATAGCACGGGCGAGCTGAGGCCACAGCTAATTAGCTATGTGAGGCCAGCACAGTGTTTACTGGAACTGTACTAACAAGTTGCAGCTTCTTCCATCGCAGAAGAGTCGTTGCACAAATGCCAGCCAGGAACCCTTCACTCCAACAGTTTAGGGATGGGGCTGCTATTCCCCTCCTGCACTGACATGACGAAACATTAATGCCTTAGCTGAGACTCACTTTTAGTCCATACTCTCACCTTCTGTAAGCTGTAGCTTCAAGGCAGTACTAGAATAAGTTGCTTTATAGAATCTGATATTATTCTAAGTGGGCTTGCACTTTTAAGTGAATATCCTGTGCTTTTTCTTTTTAGCACGTCTTGGGATGTGTCAGGGAGTCAGCTAAACCTGAGAAATATAGAGGAGCTTGGCCTTGTCATTTGAGCTAAAGGGTGAGAAATGCAGATGAAAAGAGTAGCAGCTTAAACGGGAATTAAGGACACAAGTTCTATTTTATCCCATTAGTGTTTGGTAGATAAGATCTGCAGTGTATAAACATAATGTATTTAAGGATATACTATATTTTCAATTTTTGCTATAGAACCACCCTGGTTGAAATCATTTTCAAAATATTTTTTCTAAATTTTTTTTCAAAGAAAAAAATAAGATTTCCATTTAAATTCTTATTCACCTATTAGAAGAGTCTCTCTGATAACTTTGAGAAATAATGTGCTTATTTTGTAGTTTCCATGTTTAGAAATGAGTGAAACTAACTATGGCACATGGATTGGGAAGATTGGGATGTATAAGGCTGATATATCTCATTATTATTATTTCAGTATGATTTCAAAACGCTTTTATACCTTGGCATTTGAAAAAAATCTTTGGAGCATTTTACAAAGTTAGTGAAGATTAGCAATATCATCCTCAGGATTACTTCTGCCAGAAGCCATTTTTTCCAAATGGCAAATCAACCACTTACTCTTAACAGGCCTCAGTTAAGGACAATTATTTTGCTGAATTTCTAGTCTTCTTCCCTTAGTTAACACCAGTTCGTTCAGACTTTCAGAAAACCGAATTTCAGAATAATTCTCAAAGTCTGTGTATTATTATGCAAGTGGATGACTTTCCACAAACTCCCCCACTTAAATTTGATCAGTATTTTAATTTGTTTTCCAATGAAAACTATGGATAATACATCTTGAAATTCTGTACAGTGTTCCTACCACCATTGCCTCAAATGCAAAGTACTGGAAATATAACTACTTTCAATAAAGTCTATATGAATGTGGTATTTAATTTGCTCCTGTTTAAAATTCATTTATTTATATCTATCATCAAAAGCACACTTCAGAGGGTTTCAATAAATCTCCATATTTAGAAATTTGCAAATGTCTTAAGCATGTCCATTCATTTTGTTTACGTTCCTAATTTAAAAGAAGCAAACTTTTTCTTAATGAAAGTGCTTTTAAAAAAAAACAACTTTAAACAAAATTCCCTCTCCAGGTGGAAAGTTGATTACCAATCTTTGGTCTGGAGGTAAATTTTACAGCTGTTTTAAACCCGTGAAAGTGGGTCTTATATTGGAAGTGCTGACACAGCCTTATCCACTGTGTATCGGCATGAACTATACCGCTGTAATAAGCAGTTATTATGTATGTGTAAAAATAACGAGAGGCTGTGTCTGAAGAGAGTTAATGTAAAATGCTAAGCAATTATAGTTGGTTACACAGTATAGGTTAATATTCCTTCATATAGCTGCACTTTTTTCTTTTGTCCTCCAGAACTCCTAATGAAAATCTTGAGACCTGACTGTAATGATAAGCAGCCATTCACACGTCCTTTGTGTCAAGGCTGTTGCATTAATGCTTCCCTTCATATAACATTTTGCATAGCCTAAAGCATCTATTAAAATCCTTTGTAAAATTCATGAAACAAAAGTGGTGGGTTGAGTCTAGGGGGAGAGAAAGTAAGCTGCTTATTAGCAAAAAGTCAAAAACACAGGGCCAATTACAGATCTGAACAAGAAAGGCTAAGGAACAGCACGGGGAGTAATTCTTTCTTCAGCCCAATGGGCTCAAGCGCGGGGCAGGTTAGATGGAAAAAGAGCAACAGTCTGAGCAGTAATTAAACAGAAATGTTTGGAGTTAGAAACAGCTCTATAACAACGGAAGGAAACGCTCAACTAAAACAATTGTCTGGCCTCACCAAGATGTTAAATTGGAAGGATTTAGGGGTTGAGACTGGGGGTAGTGAAGGGAAGTGGAGGCTCAGGAGATATGTAAAGAATCCATTTGGTATTTCAAATGTTATAAATTAGATTTTTTAAAAAGGAGAGAGGGAGAAAAAGACAGAGCCTTCCTACTGAACTAGCAACATAAAACTGAATAAACCACAATAAGATTGCCCTTTTTCTGTTATAAACTTGGCATTAAGCTTGTCATGTTCAATGACAGCCTACTAGGCCTCACGCTTTACCCTTTGGAATTTGAAAGACTGGCAGGTGTCATGATTTCCTTAACATAAAAGACCTTGCAGATAATGTTCACTGTGCACATTTATACTTCATAACTCCACTTTCCTCGTTTCGGCGTCATTGGGTGAGCTTGCCACTCAGGCTGAGGGTGCCGGGACTGCCCAGAAGCATATCTGGCCTGAGGACAGTGTTTACTGCCAAAGGAGCTTGCAGTAAAGGCTGTACTTTTATGGTTCTCCTTAGCAGTCTAAACATGCCCACATTTACAATAATGAGCTGCTTTGTAGAGAGCAGCTCTCTGAGAGCATTGTTACTTTTCTTTGAAATGTTGAATGCAGCCAGAATGGCTCTCATCTGACTTAAGGCTAGAAACAGGGTTCCATTTAAACAATAATCCCCTCTCCTTGTAACTTCCCACCCTAGCCAGATCCTTCCAATAACTCCCAGAGTTGGAGGGGGGATCAACATTGAGGAAAACACAAGCTCCCATTGAAGGCTGACAGTTCTGTTTCAACTGGCATCACATGGCACCTGTTTGCTACCATCCAGTGTCACTTGAAAACAAACAAGTGCTCCCTTCAGAGGAATCAGTGACCAGAATGAAAATCTGACATTTCCTTCCAATCCAAAGAGAAAGAATGACTAGTTAACTAGGCATTAACCATTTAACTAACTAGTTTCAAAGAGTTCAATAAAGCTGAGCCAACATTTAAATTTTCATTACAGATGAAATTAAGTAGACAAAAGGAGGCAGAAATAATATAATAATTCCACACATACTCATCACCCAACTTCAACATTATCTCACACTCATTCACAGGCAAGCTGATTTCATTTGTACCTTACTTGCTGCCCACCTGGGACGCTTTGAAAGGCATCATTTACTTATTAAACATGTCCTTAGGTATCTCTAAAAGATAAGAATCTCTTGGCATTCTTTTAGAGGAGGTCAAGGAAATATCTTGACACACTTGTATAAATACTGAATAGTTTCTCTCATGTGAGAAACTGAAAATGTAAATAAGGACTAAAACATATAATAGGTAATGTGAAATAGGAAGAAAAGGGGCAAAGGGGAAGGGGAAGTGGGAGGGGTAGGGGAAAGGAAAGAAAGGAATGGAATTAATATGAGAAAATGGAAAAATAGGAACAAAATCTTTGTAAATAGGGAGGAATGGAGGAGTTGAAGGGAGGGCTGGGCAAGGGTGAAAAATAAGAGCCAAGAGAGACTATGTGAAGGTGCAAATTTCCAATGATGAATGTCATTATATTGTATACCTAAATATGTACCAATGATTAGAATGAATAATCAATAATGCAAAATAAGAAGAAAAGGTCCAAAGGGGTAGGGGTAGTGGGAGGGGCAGGGGAAAGGAAAGAAGGGAAAGGAAAAATGATGAGAAATGGAAAAAATGGAAATAAAGTCTTTGTAAATAGGGAAGGGGGGAGGGGGTGAAGGGAGGGCTAGGAATGGGCAAAAAATAAGAACAAAGATGCATCATGTAAAGGTACAAGTTTGAATGAGAAATGTAAATGTGTTATATACCTAAAATATACCAATAAAAGAATTTAAGAAAAAAAAATGTTATCTTGACTCTCAAATCCTTTAACATTTTTGTTCCCCACAAAATGGCATTTCTCAAAAATAATGGCACAACCCACATGTTAGAAGTATAGAGAAAAATTTTAGAGCATCTTTAGTCCCTGGTTTGCTTCAGAGGAGCAATTTTCTAGTTATGGTTGAGATTTTAGGAAAGTGAAGTTTTCTTCTGTTAGCCACTGTCATCTGTCATATTATTTGTAAATTTTATTTTTGGCATTCAAATAAATGATGCATTTCAATTATCTATATTCTTGATAGCTTAACTTAAAAATATGTGTTGGGCACTTACTATGTGCCCTGATCTGTTAGTTAAAGGAAAACAGGAATGGCCAAACAAGAAAAAGTAATCTCTCCTTCTCCCACTGAGCTCAAAATTTGTTGGGTGTATTATAGAGAGTGAGACTTTCAATTGCTTTTTATATTGGTAAATGTTGCCAAAGAAGATACATACATTTTTCTCTCTATGTCATGTATATGTATTTCTATATAAAATTCATAAGAGTGGCAAAAGCTTGCTCTTTTCAACCCTATGCCCCAAAAGGTAAATCTACTACTCAGCTATAAACCAAGATGCACTCCTAATTTACTAGTAGAGAGGATTATCAAAGAATTGCAAAAAGAAATAGCCCTCATACTTACTAATAAATTATAAACAAACAAAAAGGAATTATATTTTTAAATTTTTCTACATAGATTTCTTTTTCAATGAAAAACGTTATTTCTCTCCTTTAGTGACTTACATTGCTCAGAACTACCACAATTGTAAAATGGCAACATTTTCTCCCTGACATCTTTAGAAAACTAAAGGGGTAAAAAAAAAAAAAGAAAGAAAACTAAAGCGGTAAACTTTATGATTTAATTTGACATCATGATCTAATTTTTTAAGGGGACGGAATACCGATTTTTTTAAAAAACATTTTTATTATGTACAACAGAATATCTATGATACAAACTTAAGTTACAAAACCTAATATTAAAATTACAGCATGAATTTCTCCCCAGTTTAAAGGTACAGTGCCTCCAGTGTACCCCATCTTATCTCCTGAATTAACTTCTATCATATATCATTTCATAGATGTTTTTAAAGTAATTGTGGTATGTATGTGTATAGTACTACAATTGTTTAGTTTTGTTTGGGGGTTTTATGAAATGTAATCATATAATTGGTCTCTTGAAAGTTTTTTGTTCAATACTATGTCTCTAAGATTCATTTAAAATGATAACATGTGCATGTTTTTTATGTTATTCGTTTTCTCAACTGCATAGTACTCTGTTGTGTAAAGAAAATACAATGACTTTTCTGTTACCTAGTCAATGGGCGCTGAAGGATCTTAGAGTTTCTGTTTGTTTCTTTGTTATTGTTCACAGACACAGTGCTATGAACATCCTTATCTCATATGCAAAAATTTAACACTGATTTTCTTTTCTTCCTAAGAATTTTACAAATAGCAGTGGGACGTTTTCTTATTCACCTTTTCCTATTAGTAAAGCCCTATTAAGTTCCAATAATATAAGTTCTAATAAATAAACTTCAACTAAAAACAAAACAATAGTTTTTAACTTTTATGTACATAGGCCATGGTTCAACAGCAGGAAGATTTTGCCCAATTATATCATTATGCCCCTGAACTGGGAGAGGGAACCCAGGGAGAAACAACAGAAGTTTCTGAATAGAAGGACCCAGAAACCTGCTCCAGGCAACCATGAACATGGGGGCTCAAGTCCATTTGCTAAAACAAGTTGGGTTAATAGGAAGAGAGTATAAAGTCCTTTCAAGCCAAACTATTATGGGAACTTCATTTAGGTTACTTTTTTCCTCAACAAAGCATCATAAGCAAAACAAAACAAAATTTTTAAAAAGGGAAAAAAAACTCCACATGACTTCTATCTCTGGAATATTAAATGAAAATACATGTTTGGCAAAATAGCTCAGGATTTTCTAAACTATTATCTCCCTATAGTTTCACTAACATGTTAACCTACTTAGAGCAATTAGTGCTTCATTAGTAAGGCTAACTAACTGTTGCCAGGCTCTGTAATGATTTGCCAGGCTTTCCAGATACAAGTGCATAATCAATGTTTTCCAATTACTTCTATAGTGCAACCACTATTTCAAATAAACTAGATAATAATACAAACCCATTACTGGAGCTGAAGTAGCAGAGGCATTTAATTGCAAAGCAGTTCTTCTCAGCTTTTAAGATTTTTCACACTAATGAAGTGTCATACAAAAAAGTTGTATTGATTTTTCCACCACATGGCTTCAACCACAAATATGTAATTATCCCTTTTATATCTAGCTGGGGGATTAAAATAATCTATAGTATATAGCCTTTACTTATCCCTGATGGGTTTAGTAGTACTTTTACCCTTTTCAAAAGATGCAGCCCTTTGATGAATGAACTTTAGGCAAAATGTTGCTTTATCTGTTTCAAATCTGTGCTTTTTAAAGTCGGTTTGTGTGCAGGCATTACAGTCTGAAATCTTGAGCTTCTAAAACCTCCTAAAGAACACATTTTGATATAATTTAATTTACTGAGAGCATCATAGATATTTTTCTCCACTAAAGATACCAACATGGGTATTGCACATTAGCAGTACCTGCATTTGCATTTCACTGTAGTTACATTTTTATTTATAGCTAACATTTTGTTAGCCATGTTATATTTTTATTCAAGTAAAGTGGTCTCAGCATTAATTGGAGCCAATTCTTTCCCAGATCTTCAGGGGAAAAAAAAGTAAGAATAATTCACTGGCATTAAGTTTCTTATTTTCTCATCACAGTTTGGTCAGTAAAAGAGAGAAAAAATTATTTTCTTTATGAAAAGAGAAGATCATTATAAGCATAAAATGAATTTTTCAAAGATTGGGAATTAATGCTGGGAGAATAGGGCTTTTTAAAATGAGTTTGTCTTTCTTGATCTTTCTACACATAAATTGGTCCCTTTCAACATTTTTGCTAAAATTTCTTTGGTTATACTAACATTATCTCAATTATGGTCAGTATAAAAGTAGATACAGAAGGGCAAAAAACATAGCTTAAATGTCTGTAAGACTTGTTCTTAACATTCATATGTCAAAAACTGTATCTTCCTATAGTTGCAGTAACATGTTAACCTACTTACCACCCTGAGATTTCCCAGATGTAAGGGTTTTTTTTATTTTTTTTTTTACCTTTCTGTGTTTTTTGATTTAAGGAAACATTCAAAGATTAATATGCAGTACTGTTTTATAGATACAATCATGAAGCAAAAATTTAGTGCTATATACATATAGACTTAAATTTTTTACTGATATTTTAAAACTAGATATTTCATGTTATCTTCAAAATGTTTTCCAGCAGAGAATATATAGACAAAGAACTGACTAAAAAGAACTGCTTCATACCGAGAAGAGACACAAAAAAATACCTAGCATTACCATGTATATGTAGATATCAATATCAATTATAGTATCTTTAATCTATTGTCAAAAAAACTTGGTAAAATGCCTTATTAACTATTAATTTTATGTATTGTTGTATATTACCAAATCACAAGATTTTTAAACAAACATGGATTTTTAAAATAAATAAAAGTAATAAATGTAAAGGCTAGTTATGTACAGTTGGCTCTAACACGGATGTAAAAAAATTCTTCGTAGTAGAGGCAATATCTGCAGATGAAGGATGAAAGGCAAATGAAAAAATGGATAATTAGGGCATTCTGGATACTAAGGAAAGCTACCATTTAAAAAATTCATACACAAAATGTTTTAATATTGATTTCTAAAAAAATGCCCCAGAGATTTTTCCACATGATTCTTCCTATATGTAGGATTAGTTTCTCTGGCCTTCTGCTTTTTTCTTTTCTTATATTTTAAAACATTGATCTAATTGTCTTTAGGGATCCAGAGAAGCAGTGGTCATGCCCATGTTAAAACTGGTTGGGAGGAGATATACTCCCTCTATTGTAATATACAGGATTATTTCAACACTTATTTCCACATGCTTCACCTGGTATGTGTGCAGCCTTATGTGATGGTAAAATACAAGTAAGAAATATGACTGTATCAAAAACAGATTATCATCAAGAATTGTGAGACAGATAAAAAGTGGAATTTCTGTCAGGAGGAAAGAATGAGAGGAGCTCTATACTGTGAATTCCAACTCTCAAGTCCGCCTGTGGCTGCAAGTGGTGCATGTTTCTGAGATACTAAAACGCCATTACCTTGACCGTTGACATGAAGCGATCAGAGTCATATTTATTGATGAAACTCTCAGCTCCCACCCTGCCGCACTGAGTGTGCATCATACAGCTGTCAGCAGAGCTGGGGCACTACAGCGATGAGTGCTTGTGACATTTCCCTTTCATAATTTATGAAAACAAAAGATCTTGAAGTTTGTGAGGACACTAGAGTAATTTTAAAATAGTCTCCATGAAGGCTATACTGTGGTCCTGTAAAATAAGCACTTTTCTGGCTTATGGTTTTTAGGAGAATCAATTGCAAACCAAATTAGAACCATAAACACAGGCACTATTTAAAAGACTCTAATCCTGATGTGAGGGTTACAAGAACGAGCGGCTATTTGAGTAGGTGGTTAATTACCATCACACCAGAGCATAATTCTCTTCATGGTGTGGAACAGTTTCACCCACACATGATTTCACAGGCACTTTATAGGTTTAAGACCCTGAAAAGTCACCTAATTATTTTCTTTCTTCAAGGTAATATTTTGCACCTGTAACATTGTTTGGTCACTAAAAGATGCAAACTGAAAACATTAAGCTATGTACAAAAGGATTTGCGTTTCCTGTGAGACTACCATATTAGATTTGATTGAACTAGAAAGTCAGCAATGACCTTAAACTATAATTTATGGGAAAGCTCTCTCCAGTAAGAAATTATCCCTGGATGAAAGATAACAAATTGTATCATACTATGGGACTTTACACACACACACACACACACACACACACACACATATATTTAAGTAGAAAATCTGGATATGTGACATACACAAATTCATGCATTTTAGAATTGGGTGACCTCTGAACTCAAATTGTTCAGGTATAAACATAACCAAGACAAGATTTTAGAGGAACTATAATGAACTGCTTGTTTTCTGGTGGTTAATTGGAAGAAGAAGGGAATGAAGTTTGGAGAGAAAGATCACTGGACATGCCCCATGATTAGACATTAATGACAAAGTATGATCTTCACATCCTCATTGCATTCTGCCTGGAACATCTATGGACCTAACCATGAAATACAATGTGGGCTAGAACAATATGACAACAAGAACACATCAAATAGTAATATGCCATTCATATATACATACACCATTTTATCATTAAAATTACTTTTATCTTAGTATCTCTGCATTATTTATTTCAAATAGGAAACGATTTGTTTCCATTTTACCCACAAGAAAGCTATGAACACAATGAATGCAATGAACACTTCTAAAACTAATTATTCAAACACAGGAGAATCTATAAAAATGATCTTAAAGTAATGACAGGCATGTGTGTTAATCTACTCAATGCTAGGATATCTAAGACCCAGGAAAGGTCCCATGCCCTGTCCGAGGGGAGAGGCCGGAAATAAAGGTTGCCTTGTGTTGTGTATATGCAAAGTGGGGAACAGTTTACTCAGGGCTCAGACTGATGGCAGCAGTT
Source organism: Heterocephalus glaber (assembly GCF_000247695.1). The sequence goes on from NW_004624787.1 coordinate 12,706,974, forward strand.
CTTCCTAACCTCTGACAAGGGGCCTGGAGAATAGCAAGTGACCCACCAGACTGCAAGGTCAGAAAGAATGCCCAGAATCACTTCTGCTCCCACAGGCTGGCATCTTAGACAGGAAGAGAGTCCATGGGCCTGGTTCTCAAGCCAAAGCCATGTGCTCCTGACCCTTGCTGATGCCCACCGGGCTGAAGGCACAGCAATGGAGAAGTACCTTTTCCACCTGAGTGTGAACAACTCTAGTCCTCACACCTGGCATAAAACTCTCAGGGGTCACCACTCCCTATGTGACTCCTCCCGGATGTCAGCTGCTGAAGTCCGTGTTTATGGGGCTTACCTGCTGCAGATAAAAAACTGGGAGACAGAATGACTTAAAGCAGGGAACTTTTAATCTGGAGGATCTCTAGAGTTGCCCTTTTTCTTATCCATCCTTAGGGCTTATATTAGCTCCTGGACATGTACAATGAGCCTCACAGAGATGATGTGAGGATTTGTTGAGAAAATGTACAGACTACAGGGGTGGCCACACAGAAGCCCGTAATACGTGACACCTGATGTTGTCGTTCCATGCACGAGCTGTAAGTGCCCCGAGTGCACGTGTGAATGTGTGTGTCCTTCAGTATATATGCACATGTAGGTGAAGGAACCTATCTCTCTCTCTCCTGGTTCCAAAGTCTCCATGCTTATTAATCAAAGAAGGATAAAAAGAAGAGAACTTGTTTAAAAACTGGAAGAAGGAAGAAGGTAAGAAAGAGAAAGAAAAAAGTCTTAGTACCCGACCTCCTCCAAGTAGTGGGCATTCATTCTCTCCCCGTCCCCTGGCATACCCTCCAGATAGGGCATCCCCCATCCAATTTAAGCTGTCAGTCCCTGTCCCAGGTCCCCTCCCCCTTATTGGTATCTCACAGCTAGGAAGCTGGAGGAGCAGTGTTGCACCGGGCTTGAGATGAAGCCTGTCAGATAGCATCAGACCTGAAAATTACAGCTGATTAAAGAAATAAAAATCCCTCCAGGATCATTTGGTGTTCTCAAAATTGACAAGCTAAGGTGCTACCCCTTTAAATGTCTGGTAGGACTCTCAGATCCGAGAAGGAGCTTTTTCTAGAACCATGTTTATAACCCCGAGATACAGAAAGGAATGGACTCACAACCTTTTGTGAAGCTTTAAAAGCTTTGTTTTCACTCTCTAGTGTTTTTTAAATCTTAACAAACACATTGAGAAACTTTGGTTTGAGAATAAACAGCACATTTTCCTAACAGAAGTAAAGCTGACAAAGACAATGAAGGGGGTCACTGTGAGTCCTGGAGGTAGGAGTTTGTTTTCCAGGGGGCTCAAAAAGCTGCGAAGCCCTGTTTCCCTTTCTAAAGGAGCATAGGAAATGAGCTTCTTTGCAGTGGAAATAAAATGGGAGGTTGGTACTCACCGACAGTCACACTAATATAATGCTCTCTAAAAAGCCTGTGAGAACCATATTCTCAGCCATTAAATTCAGGATGTGCTGGGAGCTCGAAGCAACGCTGTGCCTGAAGGAGACCAGTGTTGCTCGGCCTCAAATCTTCCCACTCCTTACTGTGTTTTCTGTGTGCTACTTTTTATGGCAGCGTTCATTTTTATATTTTTATGGATGTTAAAACATTTATAACTGTACAAGGTCAATGCAAAAAGCTTTGCATCCAAACTGAAATGGTACAAGTAGCCACAAGGGATGGATTAAACCTAGGAGAAGTGGAAGTGAATGCTGCAAATGTGTGATTGCCATTTCAGGATGCTTATTCCACAATGGCACCCCAGAAGAGATGAGCCAACAATGGGAAGAATGTGTCTCGTGGACTTGTCTTCAAGACTAAGGTGGTGAAAGTTCTCAAGGCCTGGTCTGCTGACCTGTGAGGACCTGCATTTGACCTCTTTCTAGCCCATTTCTGCCCTTATGTCCTCACCCCTCCATTCCTCACAGGTTGCCTACTGGCAACCTTGTCCTCTGTGCCCTACCTCAAACCCAGACTAGCTACTTATCTTGGAGACACATGGAATTTTACTTAAAGACAAAGACTCTGAATCTCATCTCCTGTAATCTGGTACATATTTGGTGATTAGTAGGCTTATCATTAAAAGATGAGGACACTCATTGCATTGTTTTCTTCAAACATCAGAGTTAATCAAGTCCTAAGTCAGCTCCAAAAGATTATCTCTAGTTACCTTTCCACCCTGGTCTGTAGGATGTAGGAATTCAGTTATTGCAAGTTGCCTCTCAGAAAAAAAAAAAAGACAAAAACAGTAAACCCAGAGAGTAAATTAGCAGTGTGGTTTGGAACCATGAGAAGATAGTAAGCTCAATAGGAGAAAGTAGACCAGCCCTGTTTGATATGCCAGATTCTGTAGCCCATGCACATGAAGAAGGTTCTTGGGATAAACAGGAGGCTGTAGTTTTGGATTCCACCATCTACTGGATGTGCAACCATGGACAATTCACTTTGCCTCTTGGGTCCTTAGACTTCTCTACATAACCCAGGGAGAAGCAGACCCACCCTGTTGCCCAGCTGTAATAAACAGTGCTAGACAGATGCTAGATTTTTACCTAATTTATCCACCAGTAAAATAAGTAAACTCCAACAAAGAATACTGATTCAACAAGCAAAAGACCAGCATTCTGCTATCAATTTCTTCACTAATTAAATTAATCTGTCTCTATTTCTTTATCTTTAAAATGGAACAACTTGCCAGCCCTATTGCTTTTGCAGAACACAAAAGAAAGTGCTGGTTGCCAAAATGCTTTGAAAAAATCAAAGGCCAAGCAAATATATAATATTTTTATTTCTGTGATGCACTAAAAGAGCTTCTAAAAGATGTCCTCCTGATGTCTAAACTGATTTTTTTCCTTCTTAAAAACTGGTATTTCAATAGAATAAATACATGAATATTTATACTTTCCTGTGATACATATGAAATTATCTTGAAACATTGTTATTCATTCACATATTTCTTTTTTTCCAAAACGGTCATTTTCCTTCTATGATTAGTCACTGACTTCAAGACCTTGTCTAGACCAGGCCAGTCATTCGTTGAAAAGGTAAGAGGCTCCGATTTTTACCTGTGACTTGAAACAATGAGCCTGACAGATTGTTGTAACTAATGTAGCAATTCAGTAAATGCAGTGGTCCTATGACTGGTGTTGTCATTGAAAATCAAAGTGTGGCATCTTGGATCACAGGAATGTTCATACCCTCAGGAGGATTCTACTCTAAAAGTTAAAGGGGTCTTTCATGTGTATAAGAGTGGATTCCTTTTTTTAACCACAAAACACTTTCAGAAGAATAAATTTGATTCAGCACCCATGATAATTATTGGCACTATTCCTAAATCCTCTAACCTTTACCTGTTGTAATGGTAGATTCATAAGGGCTGAAGACTAATAATTTATGCCCAGCTTTTTCCTCTTTTGACTTTAGTTTTGATATCACATCATGATTCAAAGCTGGGTGCACCATAAATTTTCTCCAAATGTGTAGTAATTCCTAGGTGCAGTCCAAAGTTATGATTCATTTATACTGGAGTGACAGCATAATACCTAGGTGTCAGAACCCATTAAAACTGTTCAATGTCTTCTGTTTATTTTTAGAACCAATTGAGACTTAACTGATGGTGAAAAATATACAGTCAAGTGTGTTTACTTCACCTTTACAAAGAATCCGTTATAGTCCCAATTAATTTGTTATTCCTGTCACAACAGGTACTGGAAACTTCAAAACTGTCATTACTGTTTCTGCCTTTCTTTCCAGGCCCTGTGTTTATTTTTAACCCATTCAGAGATATCTGTCTATTGTAAGCTAAAGATCTCTCTCTCTCTCTCTCTCTCTCTCTCTCTCTGTGTGTGTGTGTGTGTGTGTGTGTGTGTGTCTTGGGGAAGAGATAGAGGGAAGGAGAGAATGAGAATGAGAGAATAAGATTTAAGGCTGCATATTTTTATTTGGTTAAAACAATAGAGTATGTACACTGAAAAACAAACCTGACAGATTCTGCCCTAGAAATCTGTTGTCTTGCTTTGAGTAAGATACTCTCCTTTATACTAACATAAAGTATTTCTTTCAGAGTACAAGGAGTCTCAATCAGGGTAGGATAGACCAGATAGACAATAGTGAAATTTAAAATATTCTAAATGCAATAGTCATCACCACTGAGGTATTTTTCTACATAACAGTGTCTTTTCTTATTATTTCTTAACATTTAATATATGTAGCTTCTAATGGGAACATCCCTTCCAAGCAAAAATCAAGCCACAACTCTTTGAAGGCTTGAATTCTCACTTTCAGGGAATTATTTTTTGTAACCCCCAAATAAACAGTATTCAAGATGGAACTATAGGACAAGCATGAGAATTATCAGAAATAATATGCACAAGACAATTTTTATCCCAGAAAATTCTGTCTGTACTCTAGCTAATGATGGAAAAATGATTGAAAGTAATTTACATATAGGTTTGTGAAGGGACAACCCATGTCTTCCCTGTTACTGTTCGAGGAAGCTGAGGATATCCCGAGATTACTGAACTACAGGACCAGATTTTGCAGTGCTGCTTCCTTGACTTGTATGCACCTGCCGGCAGGGTCCTGTGAAGTTCAATGGGGACACAAGAATGAAAGTCTTGGTTTAAGTCTTTGGTTCTAGTTCTGGCTTGGATTTGATTTTAACTCTGTGTCCTTGAGCAAGCTATTTAATCTCTCCAAGTCTCACGTTTCTCTTGAGGGAGTGATAATATTTCCAAAGCACTGCATATGCAGTGAGATAACATAACATATCAGAAGCACTTAGCACACAGCCCTAGATGCATGATAAGTTCATGGTACCCATTAATTGTTAATGTTAACAATCGTTGTTGCAAACATCTACCGGGAGAAGTGAAAATCTGGTCAACCTGGTCTGCAAAGTTTTGAGGATTCATTGGGCTCAAAACAAGCCAATCACCTCAGCTCTAAAACAAGCAAAGAACTAGAGAAACTTTTTAGGATAAAAATAGAGAATAAGAGATGAACAGTGCCATGGGCTTGGAACAGGGAACAGAGACAGTGTCTATTGGCCACTAAGGCTAGGTCAGAAAGGAGGGGCAGCCAACTCCATGGGCTCACAAGCCCTGATGATGGCCTAAGTGCTGCTTCCAAGCAGCCAGAGCTTCCAAGTTTTCCAGAGAATGTGCCATAGATGGACTGATTCACACAGGAAGACAGGAATTGACACCTGAAAACTTATGCCGGGTAAGTTAATGTGCACCTCTACTCAGCTAATGGGAATTCATTAATGAACAGGTACTTATGGCCCACTTCTTCTCTGAATGGATTGAGATGACATACCATAAGCTTTAAGAAAGTAAATTTTTAAAAGGAAACTACAGGAAAGGGAGAATTGAAGTAGAGAAAACCAGAATAAATTAAACATTGTTACAACTGAATGCAACATTTGGCTCCGAGCATCTTGATAATCAAAGCAGAAAAATGAAGCCACACACATTTTAGGAAAGGAGATAGAATAGCAACTCTTGCAAGAAGCCTAAGTATCTTGACATAAGATTCTGGAAACTGTGCCTCATATAAGGAAATCTGTAGACGTAAACTTCTCATTGACACATAACAAGAAATCTGTCCTCTATTTTGAAAATTTCCAACCTTATCTCAACCAGGAAATATAATTAACCCAGGTCCAGAAAAGTAATGAAGAGAATGTCCCTAGAAGTAGCTAAGGAAATGTGGGAGAATGGGGAGCTGGTGAAGACAGATTCAAGGTGTTGATAGAGATGGAGAGATCTATGATTGTTGATCTCTTCCCTCCTTACCCGTTCTTTACAATAGCAATGGAACTGAGAAAAGTCTGAAGAAATATATAGATGAATCTCAAATATAATAGACTGAAAAACTACCTACGCAGACAGCAATTAAGGTTAATTCACATTGGGAAGTGGACAGCTCTACATGTGGATAGCAGTCTAATAGTGTAAGTTTTGATAATGAAAAATATTTAAAGAATATTTAGCATCAGCTAGTGGGGAAAAGATTTGCTTAATAGTTTCCAAGAATATTTACATGTAATCAGATAATGGGGAGCAAGTTTCAGTTTTTATTTTCTGGTACTGAGCACCACTGGATTTATTCCCTAGGTAGTGATCATAAACACCAAGATACTGTCTTCTCCAGCTCTGTATGTGGCTCTTGAGTTCAGGATCCTGGCATTTCTGGTGAGATCTACAGCAAAGGTCCCCTGTCTTCAACCTCCTAGTTCAAATCTCTGCCCTCCCTGCTATAATCTTTCAGAAGCACAAATCTCATCCTGTTCTTTCCTGGGCATAAGGTCCTGCAGAGCTTGCCAGAAGCCACAGCAGTAATATTTCTCAGAATAGCAAGAAAATTCCACTCCACCTGAGATTTGGTCTTTCTCCAAATTAAGAGGTTAGGTTGTAGCTTCCCAAACTGTCCCCCGTCAGCCTTGCCACTCAGAATGCCTGTGATACCCTATGTGCAGGATGGCTTCTAATTCCACCCTGTTCTTCCTACATAACTTTGCAAGGTCTTTCCTTCAGGGCTTCCATCCCTCAAGACACAAGTTGAGCACCCTCTTCTCTGATGTTTTCTGTGACCTGTGGTCCCTCCCATCCCTTTCCAAACTCCCAAATATAACATCCTATAGTACTTATTACTTTGCATTGTGATTATTTATAAACACACATGACTTTCTCACTTACTAAACTTTGAAAACAGAAAAATGTCTGAGGACTTGATAGGAAGTGGTTCTCAAACACATTAGTTTATACACGAATGAAGCAAAATTGACCTAATGGTATTACAAACAAATGAGAGTGTCCATTTGAATTGAGCCTTCAGTTTGCTCCGAAGAGAGTGTAAGTACCAAATATTCCCCATACAGCTCTCCTAATCATGGGTGTCAGAACTCATTAGCTGTTTAGGGCCCCTGGGGAACCAAGAAGACTTCTATAAGGATCAGAGAAAGTAGCAGCAGTTCTTCCAGACTGGCCATCTCTCAGTATACTCAATATTTCAGAGAGATTCCTTATAGCCATGTGGCCTTGGTTGCTTAACTTTTGAGCCTTCATTTTAATCTTTTGTAAAATAGGAATAATTACAGTATCTTCTACATTGGATTGAAAGGATTAAATGACCTAATATCTACAATGGTCTTAAAACAATGCTAATATATTGTAAATGCTACAGACCGGAGTTTCTCATACACACACACACACACACACACACACACAGTTGATTGAATTTAGAGATAGGGCCTATTAGGATGTAATTGAGATTAAGGTTATTACATGACTTCCTCACTAAATCAACTCATGGAGAACAGAAAAAGGTTTGAGCATCTAGTAAGAAGTGTAGGTTCTCAAACACATTGGTTTAATACATAAATGAAGCAAAACTGACCTAATGGTATTACAAGCAAATGAAAGTGTGGAGTACAAGAGGGTGTGGCCCTGATGTGATATGATTAGTGTCTACACAAGAAGAGACACCAGACAGCTTTCTCTATCTCTCCTTTCCTTCCCTTCTCTTTTTTCTCTTCTGTATGAGGAGAAAGCAATAAGGTTATCATCTATAAGCCAAAGAAAGGGCCCTCAGCAGAAACTAAATCAGCTGGTACTTTAATGTTGGACTTCCCAGGCTCCAGAACCGTGAGAAATAAATTTCTGTTACTTAAGCCACCTAGTTTATGGTACAGTATTTTGTTACACCAGCCTGAGTAGACTAATAAGCTCTGAGAAAAGATTTGTCTACTCTGATCATTACTTTTATTATTTGATATCCTATATTTACCACCAGAACTGTCTTATACTCTTCTAATGGTCTTTGAGTGGTTTGCTTTTGCTTGGATAATTATCAAAGTAAAAAAGTCTACCCAATCTTTTTACTGCTATGCTTTCAAAGAAAAATTTACTTTTGGGACTTCTAATAATAGCCATGGTCATATGTCAAGAAGCCAGCATCATGCCCAATTTTTGAAGTCTCCTGCTTGAGACCATCAGGGGGTGATGAAGGTTTAGGGTTTCCCGTGCAGAGCAAAATGCCCCTGCTGACAGCCGACTATCCTTTCAATTTTGAATAAAATGAGTGGAAGATAACTGAGAAATTCAGCTCTTTCTGCTTGAGTGAATACCTGTCATGCTTCTTACATCTACTGCAGCAATTAACACACACAAAGCTATATTTGCTAAGCCAGTGCTCCCCAATGAGGGTGTTAGCGTATACCAGTGAATAGCAAAGACCTTTCTGAATTTTTTTAGCAAGCTAGCTTCTCCCTGAGCTCCTGTCCACACAACCATGGAGCAACTTCTGCTTATGCACTCGACTCTCCTGCCAAGCTCTCTTCTCCTTTAGATTTTCTTTCCCCGAGTCAGGGCTTCCTGGAATTCACCTGTAGACATAACCAGACCTCCTCAGCTCTGCTACAGATCCTGTTCTTCCGCATAGAGGCTTCCAGTAACCCAGGGGCTCCCAACCCTGGCTGTGTATTAACATCATCTGAGCTTTTTTTTTTTTAAACACTGATGCCTAGGACCAACTGCATGACAGTTAGTACAGAATGTGATGATTGAATGTGGACTGTGATTATTTGAATATGTCAAGTGGGTGTGCAAACCCCTGGAGTAGCCCCAGTGCAGAAAAGCAGCTCAGCTCTGATCTTGTGTTCCAGTCCTGCTCTAGATTCTCACCTTCTCTCTCAGTTTCAGTGACTGGGATTTGGTCTAACACCTCTGCACTTGATTTATCAGCTTGAGAGTCAGGTTTCTGCTCACGGTTCTCCTGGATGATGGCCCGCTTATTCGTACCATTTCCCCATCTCCTCCAGGACTCCTTGAGTCCTTGAACTGCAGCCTTTCTTATGGAGAAAGTCATGTCCAGCTGCCATGCCTCTGAGCTCCTGGCCCAAGGCCTGGCTGCTGGCAGCCCTCCCCTGTTGACTGAGCATCCAGAGTCCCTCTGTCTGGTCAGAACACCACACTGCAGATGCTCGCCTGGGCCCCTGGGGGTCACCTGGGTCCCCTGCCTACAATGCGTCTGGGTACCATGGTGGGTCTACACATGATGGGGCTCCTTTCACAGCTATGGGATTTCACATCCCTACCCTGACCATACTCAAAGGACTGACTTTTACTCTGAGATTATGTCCTTCCTCAATTTTTGGTCTTATAATGTCCTTTCATCTGATGGCAACTGTTCCTTGACAAAACTGGCAACCTTAGGACTGCTCAGGGTTTTTCGCCTTTTGTACTTATTGACCAAAAAAAAAAAAAAAAAAAAATCCCTAGATTTGGGAACCAGTGAGTGGGATGATCTCAGGTTGTCTCCATTTCCAAATGGCATGTCATCCATGACAGACAGGTCTCATTTCTAAATCTCAGGGACTCTCTCTCTCTCCTCTCTCTCTGTGTCTGTCTGTCTGTCTGTCTCTCTCTCCTCTACTCTGTCTCTCTCTGTCTCTCTCTCTGTCTCTCTCTCTCTCTGCTGACCCAGGTTTGTGTTGTTTTTGTGACGCACACTCTTTCACTCCCTCCTTCAAATTCCATCTACCATTTGTGCCATTTCTTACAACAGAGGGCATTCCAGCACTCCCCCTGTTATTCATGGTTTCACTTCATGCAATTTCAGTTTTGGCAGACTATCTTGCTTGAAAACATTTAATAGAAAATTCCACTAATAATTTATACATTTTAAATAGTATCTATTATACCATATGGTTATAATAGTTCTATTTTTTATTTACTATTATTATCAACAGCTTACAGTGCCTAATTTATAAATTAAATTTTGCCATGGATATAAACATAGTACATGTAGGGTTTAGTATTATCTGTGGTCCTGGGCATCTACTAGAGATCTTGGAACACATCTCCTGCAGATAAGGGGGAACTACTATCTAACACCAAAAAGTTAGGGCACGCATAAGTCAGATTAAAGGGAAATCCTTTGCATGGAATCAGTTTAGTGTCTTGAAAACCTGCCTATAGTGACCTTACTTTGTCTTAGTACAATGTACACCGGTGAAAACTTGGTCCTGGACTAGCATTAGTTTCCAGACAAGTGGTTCAGAACATTAATTTATTTCAATTCCCACATTTTACTGGTGGAGAAATGGAAACACAGGGGTTTACATAACTTTCTCCTGATCAGTTAGCAGGTCCACAGCAGAGCATGGACTAAATCTATCTCTGGCCTAAATCCCCTGGCCACTGTCCCTCCACCCTGACGTCCCCACCCAACTGATAGGCCCTTCTCTCTCATTCCTATTCCCCATTCTCTTTCACTGATGGCTCCACTGGCCCCTAGGCTTTCTGTTAGCAAAAGTGTCCCTCTGACATTTTCCATGCCCTCTTGCTTCAGTTTAAAGGAGAGATGGGAATAAGAAGAGGAGTAACAGTTCTCATTCATTAACTGACCACTCAGTTAATGAAGCTGTGTAAAGCTTTGTATAGGTGCTAATTCTCATTCCTTAAAAAGCTTGGAATGTAACTAGTAGAGTCTCAGTTTTCCCAGGGAAGAAACAGAAGTACAGACATCATTGCCCCAAATTGTATAGTAGTCAATGTCAGGGCCCTGGTATAAAACCAGACAATCTGTATTCCAAGCCCACACTTCTGTGTAACACTTTCTCTCCCAGAAGCCAGAATCAGCAAGCTGGAGCAAGGACATAGCTCTCAATGCTCAACTTCTTGCCAGCTTTTAAAACACTGGCATACTTCTGGATCTTGCTTTTCTTCTTGTTGTTAATATATAGTACCCTGCACCCATCACCATCATGGCCTGTGATCCTAAGGCCACCCTAAAGCTCCAACAGGATGCAGCTCACCATTTACACCCAGTTTTACAGTGACCTGGATAAATTAAAGATGTGGCTGAGGAGGCCAAACCTGTGTTTGAAGCTAATGATGGCAGCGATCTCTGAAGGTTCCCGTGGATGGTTCAGGAATCGCTCTAATCTGCATTTGTGTACATTGATTAGTACTTGTTATCCAGGCTGGCCCAGCCAACACAGTCTAATCACTGCAAAATGAATGCTACTACATGCTTTAATTCCCAGGTTATCTTATTATCCGGAGATATTTGTCCTTATTATTGTTATTCTGGGGCGTTGGTGTCAGAAAACAGGGAATAATTTGACAATCCTAGGAAGAAAGATTGAACACTGAGCAGGTGTAAAAACCATTGAAATTTCTCAGTCCAAATTTGTATAGAAATTATTCTGCTGGATCAGGAATGAGGTCCTTTTGGAATCCCAATTCCGGAGTAAACCAAAAGAGGCACCACTATCTATTCACACTAATAGACATAGGTACATAATTTCTTGGAGGGAAAAGAATGTATTTTATTTATCTTTGCCTGCTAGCACACCTCGTAAGTGCTCAATAAATGTTTATAAAATTAAATGAGGTATTTCTGAGAAAAGACAAATACAGTACCTTACAGAGATAACTGAAAAAATAATGCACAAGCGTTAGTCAGAAGGAAAAAACCACTCACAAAGTTATAATCAAAGGGTTATGGCTGGGGAAATCAATCTGCATCATTTCCTGTATTATTTCCCTAGGCTGCTGTAATGAATTATCACAAAGTGGGTGGCTTAAGACACCAAAATTTACTTTCACAGTTTTGGATGCTGGCAGTTGGAAGCCAAGATGAAAGCAGCACCACATTCCCTCCAGAGGCTGTGGGGAAGATGGGGTCCTTGCCTATTCCAGCTTCTCGTGGCTATTGGGGTTTCTGGGCTATTGGCATTTCTTGGCTGCAATCTTTGCCTTCATCTTCTTATGTCCTTCTCTTCTGATTCATGTCTTCTCTTTCCTGTCTACCTGGATAATCCAGGACATCTCAGCTTGAGATCCTTAACTTCTTATATCTGCAAAAATCCTTTGTCCATGCAAAGTCACATATGTAACTTCTAGGATGTGAGTCGTATTTTCTGGGAGTGGAGATCACCACTGAAGCCACTACACTTCATACGGTGCTGAACTTCAAAAGGAGCCTGAGACTCAGGTTCCCACACAGGTTGGTTGGGTATTACCAAGGTTTAGCAAAAACATATTGAGTTGAGAGGAGAGAAACAAAGAAGTAAGCATGAAGGATATAATATTTCTAAAACTGCTAAGTTTATCATTCATTCTTTTCTTCTTTAAGTTGTGCTCTGAACCACTTTCACTGTTGCAGACCCAAGGATGAAATGGAGATTGCAACCTGGGCAGGAGGAAGAAATGTAATAAAGGAGAAGTCCTATGCCTGGAAGAGGGAACAAATAGTCCTCATTTTCCAGGCCTCAAGGGCTTAATGGGAGAGAGGATGGGGGTGAGAGGGTGAGCTATGTACTTTCCGTGTTCCTCACTCTGTGCTAAAGTCCTAGTGGGAAGAAGTGTGTTAGATAGTGCTAGGGATGTCAAAAGCAGAGGGTTTTTCTCAGCTTCTTGTGTGAGACCTAGGAATAGACCCCTCACAGGATACCTTCACAGCTACTAGAGTTCCTGCAAGGCCCAGCAAAGGGGTGGGGGATAGAAGAGCCCCACAGAGCTCTTCTGAGCCACAAAAGAGCCTGTGCCCACAGCAAAGGTCCTACCTAAAGGAGCCCTAAAGGCACAATCTCTAGAGCAGTCTCCCTGGCTGAGAACAGCTTGCACACACCTGCAAGAACCAAGGTGGAATCAACTCACCAGACACAGAGGGAGCCAGGAGGAAGACCACAAGTCCATCAACCACAGAAGCCAGCATTGGATGCCAGAGGATTAGAGGACACAGAATATCCATTTGTCAGGAACTAGAGGACAGTACAGTGACAGCAGCCTGTCATCCTTCCAAGGTCCTCTTCTTCCCAACCATGAGAAGATTGTATAGATCCTCCTTTCTAGACATACAGCGATACCAGAGAGGCACAGAAAGAGCAGAAAAATTAAAAAGTCTGCTATACCTAAATTGTGTATTGAAATTGTCAGTTGAGTGGGACCAAATTTAACAATTTGGGCCTAATCCAGTGTCTTCCACACCCACTTACCCTGGCTACCCAGTGATATGGAGAGCATAAAGAAGATTTCATCAGTCATAGAAAATTAAAAGCTTAATTTTATTTGTATATGTGTGAAATGTACAATCAAAAGATGATTTCTACCTTAAATATCTGAAAAAATTATCTTGCAGCAATTAGACCAGACATCATTAGTATAAGATCATTAGTATAGCATAATCTTTAATACTGGGAAGAAGGAACAATATAATCTTGCAGAATTGGAAGAGCATTAATCCTTTTAATTCCCAGAAGGTATGTCCTTAAACATCTTCTACTTTATTTCATCTCCTAGTCTATTCCATGCATTCTATACATGTTACCGAGGACATATTTTGCATGAGGTTCTGGCTATGTCCTGGGATACAGAGATGACTAGATTAGGGACTCTGATCAAAGAATCAACTATCCATAGTCTTTCCTGACATGCAGAATCCAAAGCTTTGAGAAATTAACCATACCTCTGAAAATCCACTCGTCATTCTCTCTTACTTGTTAGATAATTTTTATCCACTCAAATATTTAATGAAGCCCACTGATTCTGTGTACCATCTGTCTGGACCCAATATTTACACTTTTGATTACATTCTTGACACTGTACTGTGGTCTATTTATTTACAGAGAAACCTGCTTTCATTTATAACAGACAATAAATTTAGGTCATGCCAAGAATTTTTATTTTTCTTTGTCTGATTACTAAAAAAAGGATTGTACTGAACAAGATATGGCTAGATAAATAATGCTCTGACACCTCTTGCAGAATGCCATTTTTAGAATTTCTCAGGCTTCATAGTGTTGTATTCTAAACAATAGTGGGTGAGGTCTCAGTGCCACGCTCAATAATTACTTAGATATTAATCTCTCCTCCGTGTTAGTGGATGCTACAGTGCTAAGTCCATGCTTAACTTTCTGAGTAATTATTCCCCTCAACGATGAAGACATTATTAATGGTTTCTCTCAGTAAAAATAAAATAATTTCCCATTTATCTTTTCCATACTGCATGGAATTTTTGCTAAAACAAAGGGTGGGAAGAAAGAGAAAGGACAAGGTGAAATCCTGGAACCTGCACATAGCAGCTGCTTCTCTGAGAAGGAAGAGCAAACTTTATTTACTGCAACATGCTCCTGGCTTCTTCCCTGTCCTTTCTATGTTTAAACCCAAAACCCCACCACTCTCAAGCTTCCTTCCATAATGATGCCAATCCTTCTACACCTCCAGCCCAGAAGACTCACAAACAAGCGACACAGATTTTTGTGTGAGCGCAGTTATGGTCTATCATTACTAAATGTCTCTGGGTGGGCGGGCAAGGCATTTCACCACCAATAGCCATTCATCAGCGCTTGCCTAACCACTCACATCTGACCCCAGCAGCAATCATGCCACATCAAGTAGGCCAACTACCCAGTTTGGCAGCAGAGCAGAGAGCACAAGCTAGCTCCAAGATTAAGTACGCTGCTGCAGCCTTCCATTCCCAGGAGCTCCTTGGGCTGATGCTGCATTGATTGAGGAACTTTACCAGTAAGTATCACAAACAACAATAGCCAGGTCAATGATCTGATGCCTGAATATGAATTCCCCGGGGCCCAGCACTCTGGGCTGAGGCACTGCTATCGTGATGCCTGAGCACAGGTTGGGTAAGGCTTCCCAGGAAGTGAAGAGTGAGAACTTGCAGTTTGAGATGACAGTTAAGCAAGTCCACGTGGGAACAGAATGAGAGACAATGGTGTAATTATCTATTCCCCAGCTTCCAGCTGCCGCAAAACCCTGTCATCTTTTGGTGTTCAAATGTTCTCTGGGCCTTCCATTTCTTGCTTTTAATGCTTTTGTGGGGAGTCTGTGATACCTAAACCCAATACGTAAACACAGGCAACTTTCAGATTAAACAAAAAAGAAATAGTGATATATACAATAATCACCCCATGTTAACTTGAGAAATTAAAAGGGGACTTTCTTGTATATATTTCCCCATACCCTCAAAACACATTTAATTTTACCTCCTACCAGGTGAGCACCAAATGAGAGAATGAGCATTTTTTTATATATATACAAATGGTATTTTTTGGCAAGGTAGGTCTATGAAAATAATCCTTGTCAGTGGAAGAAGTGCTTGCTCCAAGATACATAAGTGTTCATAATACAGATGCTGGCAATAAAATACAGATTCTTGAAGGGAAATAGTGTAATTGAGCCTGGGTGCTGATGAGAGTACACACAATGCACACATACACGTAAGTGCACATAATCCCACAAATTTGACATAACCACTCTCACATCCTCATATCTACGCACACATACAGATTCTATTGTTGGAGAAGAAGATGTCCATTCTCCTTCCAGTGTTTGTACTGACACTTCTCTGAGCTACTTTCTCACCCTTCAGAATGCAGGGCTCATCACTCCTTGTTCTGAACTCTTTCTGTCCTTTATACACACTTCTGTCATCATGCTAATAATGGTAATCATGGATATGCTAAGGGGTCTCCTCGTCTACACTATGGATTCCTTAAGAGCAACTTATTTATATTATTCTTGTTTTGTCTCCCTAGGGCTCAGTTCAGTGTCCTGTACGTAGTAGGTACATAAGAAATCTGTTTTGAGCTCAACAATCGAATTTGACATGTAGATACAGCTACCTGTCCATCCAATATCAAATCTATCTTTCCCCTTACCTATAGGCCCTCAGTTTTTCCAGAGCACAATATGCCTATCTAAAAATAGGGCTTTGTCTTTTCTCATATTAAAAGTTTACAGGTAGGGTCTACCTATAAAGCACTTATTTTCCTGATCAGAAGAACAGATTCAATGAGCACCCATCCCTGCCCTTCATACTTGCTTCTTCCAGAATGAAGTGAAAATCTGGAACTGGGAATGGAGTAAAGAGTCCCAATATTAAGATCTAGATAAAGAATGTTGAGTGACACTAAGGTTTACAGGTATCAACATTTTAAAATAAGAAATTTCAAGTGGAAGATAAAAACTAAAGATAAAAAAGAACTTCACATCTGAAGTTAAGTTTGACATCCCCTTTCAGTATTAAGTGGCATTTCTCCACCAAGTGCCTTTAACAACAATGACTTTATTCTGTAGTGGTATTTGTCCATTGGGTGACAGGACCCCATCCTGTAACCATCATGTATGTCTGCATGGAGAGAAAAGGAGATTTATTTTATAACTAGACAACATAGATCCCATTTTTGACAACGATGAAAAAACAGATCTCAAAGGACTCCAAGTCTAGAAAGTAATTTCGGGTAACAATTCCCTAGTGCTATAGAGATTGCTAACTGCCCCTTAATATCTCAAGCTCCCTTCACCTTCTTCACCAATAGAACCTCTGGAGTTTTAGCCAAGCAAAAAACTACCTAGAATCTATATTTCTCATACTCTCTTACAACTTGATATGACCATGTGACCTTGTGTTGGCCTTGTGTTGGCCTTGTGTTGCAGGTAAGTGCTGAGTCTTTCTATTTAAAGGAAAATGATTGCCATTTGCTTGTCTTTCTCCATTTCTTTGGAGATGGTTTGTGGCCAGAGTGATGATAAACAATCTTTGATCTTGCAAATCAGAACACGACCCTGCAACAGGGGTCAGTTAATTATGGATCGATGGGTTGTGTTCTGATCTGCAAGATCAAAGATTGTTTACCATTGGGCTGGGGATTTAGCTCAGTGGTTCTGGTGCCTGCCTTGCAAGGTCCCAAGTTCAATCCCCGGTACCAAAAAAAAAAAAAAAGATTGCTTACCATCATTCTGCCCACCACCTGCTTTTATACCCCTGCAGAATTAAGAATGATTTCTATATATTTAAATGGTTCAAAAAATGAAAAGAAGAATATTTTGTGACTCATGAAAATTACATAAAATTGAAATTTCAGTGGTCATAATAAAGTTTTATCGCTTATGGCCACTTCTGTGTTCCAACAGCAGAGTTGAGTAGTTGCACAGGTGGCCATTTAGAGAAAAATAAATGACTGACTCAGCTGTAGAGGATGATGATATAGCAGTAAGATGGGCAGTACCAGGACCATGACTTCATGGAAAAGCCACTTGAATTTTCACTCTGCCTAGTAGCTTGCTTCTGATACAGAAATGAACCTCTACCTTCTTTAAAACACTGTTATTTGGCTTCTGATGGGGCAAGTGGATCAGAATCTTGACTAATACAATTACCATAAGACAATAAAGAGTCATCATAGACCAGCTATATTTGCATGGGAAGAAAAGCAAAGCTGCTTCTTCCAAGTGAAATGAATGCCTCATAGAAGTGACGTTTCCATGGATATATAATGGGTTATTTCCCCAAGACAGGCAAGAGGGACCATTGCACATTCTTCAACCATGAAGAGCATGATGAAATGGTGCTGATAAAAGATGGCATTAGTACTCTGGTGCAAGAAGAACTGACGTAGAGAGCCTGTTCATGGACCCCTCTTACTTTCAGATTCTCCAGACCCCTTTGGGAGGCTGTTGGATTAGCAACAGTAGCAGGAATAATGACTACAACAATAATAAACATTGCCATGTTACCTTGTGCCTGGCACTGTTTTAAGGTCTTGCTCTCTAGCAACTCTTTTAATCTGCATGTTCTCTGTGTGATAGGTACTCTTCTCAGCAGTCTCATTTTACAACTGAAGAAACCATTAAGTCAGAAGGTTACACAGCTAGCAAATGTTAGAGTAGTTTTTGAGCTCAGACTTACTCCAGAGTCTGTGCAGCTAACCTCTTTTGATGTCATTTCTAATCTTGGTGTAATGTCATAGGTACCTGATTCAGAGCTTGTATGTCAGCTGGAGAAGTGGGAAAGAAGGTGGAATGAAATTGCAAGGAGAAAAAAATCCCAGACCGAGATGATGGTGTCAGTGTGGGCACTGAGAGACTCTGGGAAGGTTCACTGTGAATGGTCTTAGAGGTCAGGCTAATCTTGTGGTTCTGGAATTGGCTGAGCATTGAATCAACCAGGGATTTATTAAAACACAGATTCCTGAAATCCCCCCAAGATGACGAGATCAGACCTACTCAGTCAATATCTCCACTTTTCAAAGCCTTCCATACAACTTTATACCTAGTCTAACAAGTTAGAAGCCCAACATTTTTGGTGAAGATCTGCATGACAGGTATTCTTACACACTTCTGATGAAGATGTGTAACAGCAGGAATTCTTATACACTTCTGGTGGTAGTTTAATTTGGGACAAAGACTTAGAAAATTGGCACATATCCTATGACTTAGTGGCTGCATTCCGGGGTAAATAACCATCAGAAACTATTGCACATATGCACAAGAAAATTAGAACAATCGAACAGAAATGCACAAAAGAACTTTTTTTATATTAGCAATGAAAATGGAAACAAATGTCCACCAACTGCAGACAAGATAAATAATTGTGATATATTCATAGAGTGAGTCACTACTACACACAAATAAAAATTAATAAACTATAGTTATATACCTTCACCATAGATAAGTCTCACAACATAATGTACAGCCAAAAGAGTGAGTCACAGAAGCATATACATGATGTGCCTTCATTGATAAATTTGTTCATTCATATGCAAGCCAAAACATTTTGAAAAATATATTTGTATGTAGTAAAAGTACAAAGAAAAGCACTAAATGATAAAACTCAGGATAATGGTTACCTCTGAAGGAAGGGTATGTTATGCACTAATGGTGTATGAAGCTTTAGAGACAATTAAAATGTTCTGGTTTTATTGTTTTGTTTTGTTTTTTACCTTTGTGGGTGGGACCATGTGATCTAGTTTCAGTCAATAAGATGTAGACAAAATTGTGTGCTTAAAAGGGAGATGACTCAGATGGGAGCAATATCTCATCCCTTCCTAACTTCCTCTGCCCTTTCTCCTCCTGGCCTGCCATGTGTCTTTGTTGGTTGGGGGTCCAATAGCCATTTTTGAGTCAAGGTGACTCTAAAGATAGTAGCCATGAGCAAGAATATACCTACCCTGGACATCTTTTAGATGTGACAGAAATAAACTTGTTTTGCTTAAGTCGTTTTCATCTTGTATATTTTAATTATAAACAACCAAGCCTAATCCTAACTGATACAAATGTCAAATTCAACATTGTTTATCTCAGGAGGGTGAGATTGGAAGCAAGTGTGATAGAAAAGCATGGAGGGTTGTCGAATTTTTCTTTAAATTTCATAAATTTTTGTTTAACTTCTTAAAATAAGCAGATTGCTTCCATAAAAGCTGTCTAAAATGTTATCCGTAGAGGGGCTTCCCAGTGCATGCGTAGGATGTCACTAATACCAGGTTGGAACCTTCTCTCTCATTTCACAGATGGGAAAGCTGGGGCCCAGGGCTCCTGGAGAGAGTGGGATGGAGTAAGAACTACACACCAAACCTTTGGACTCTCAGTCCAGTGCTCTTTCCTTCACATCATAACAGAAGATATTTTTATTCATATATTTGTACTATATAATGTTTACATTGTGGTGTTGTTACATACATACAATACATCCTAATTCCTTTTTTCTCCCTCTCCCTCCCTCTCTCTCTCTCCCTCTCTCTCTCTCTCTCTCTCTCTCTCTCTCTCTCTGTACATGTTTGCAATATAAACTGTTTAAATTCCTTGTGGGGAGTTGGTACGTGTACATGACACATCTTAATTCCTTTTTCATCCCCTTTTCCTCCCTTCTCTCAACAAAAGATATTTTTAAGCGTGAGGCCCCAAGAAGCCTGAAGTTTAGCAGAAACAAAGTAGAACTAGCTTTCTGATGGATTTCAGATTTGCATGGGATAGTCAAGTGGATTTTTCAAAAACAGTTGAGAAGCAAGTTTTAAATGGATGAATTAAGTTTTTAGAGCCTTCAATATGTAAGACTAACATTGTTTTAAGTCACTAAAGCCTAACTAGTGATTTAGATATGTGACAAGTTTCAAAGCATTAGAAACCTTCTATTTTTGGACTTACTTATCACTGAAAAGAAAGAACGTTTCAACTAAATCTTGAAACAGGGACTTTCTTTCCTTTGTACCAAAGGAATATTTAAAGTTTTAAATGTGAATGGACACCTACACAGTATGATATAAATTTAACAAGATGTTGCTTTTAAGCACTTAAAAAAGCTTCTTCCTTTACCTGAAGTGGGTAACGGTTTAAGGCCATGTTTTTAAAGCATGGCTTCTTACATACTTCTGAAATTTGGTTTTGTTCTCAGCAGATTTTAGCTTTTAAAAACAATTGTCCTAATGCTCTTTTGTTCAACCACAGAAACTTAAGAAAAAGATAGGGCTGTCTAAAGGTTAAAATATAAAAATTAAGATAAAAATCACTAGAGTTTTCTCAAATTCATTGCTTTTGATCACATTAGTCAAGTCATGAGAGCCTATTGCAAACAATACAATGGTCATACCTGAGCTCTACAGTCCTCTGCTAACACAGCTGTCCCTCATGTTCCTGTCTCCTGCCCACTTTGGTCATAGAACTGGGAAAAGGTTTTGTAGAAATTCCTCCTGTCTCCCTCTCTCTCTCTCTCTCTCTCTCCATGGTATTAGGATTAGAACACAGGTCCTTCACACTGAGCTATAACCTCAGCCCTTTTTTATTTTTATTTTTATTTTTAAGACAAGTTCTCACTAAGTCACTAATTTTGCCCAGGCTGGGCTCAAACTTGATCCTCCTGCCTCAGCCTCCCAGAATGCTGGGATGACAGTCAAGCACCACCATGTCCAGCTATTTTAGGGCCTTTTCAGATCACCTACTCAAAAAAAACAAAGAGGCTCATTTGCTAAATACTGACTTTTCATAAGTTTCTATGTCATACACAAAAATGTGAAGGAGACTTATATATGTATACACTATCTATCTATCTATCTATCTATCTATCTATCTATCTATCAAGATTACAGAGGTTGTGAACTATTACTGTATAAAAACTAAGCTTCCCTCTTCTACTATCATGCAGAAACAGCTCTCTTCGTTTTTTTTTACTATCCTAGAAAATGGAACTAGCTAGACTTCATTGGTCCTAATGCAAGATCAATCTCATGTATTGTATAGAAGAAAAAATATACTATCTAGTTATAGTGTTTCTTATTTTCTGTACAATGCAATCTGCTTCTTAATAAACGAAGATGTTTGGAACACCAAGATGTAAGTGTTTAGTGGCACTTCAACATGTCAGGGCACACATGTTGCTAATGGCCTTTCCCCTCATCTCCCTTCACTCTCACACACACCTGCAGACAGAGCACATATTGAACTCGAGTATCAAACACCAGAGCCAATTTATAGCAAGTGATAAGGAAGCAGTTCAAAGGCCAAGTGTTTAGTAGGTATTTTATTGGTCATATATCTAATACACCACAAGACATCTGTAGTCATTCATGCTAAAAGTCCTTCCCTAGATATGAGCACACTCATGAACAAGGGTTCCCTGCAGAATCTTCAGTGAGAATTTTATACAAAGCGCTTTTGATCCTTGGCTATGAGTATGAAACATTCAGGTGTGTAACACATAAGGTGTTCTGAGTGCTGAGATCTAGGTCAAAATATGGGCCCGTGAACTCTGTCCATTCCCCTTGTCCATCCAGTTCTTCCGGTTTCAAGCTGGGAAAACAACACTTTCTTCACACAGCCCAAGGGATCGGGATCGTTAGGCAATGAGAAGTGCGAGTGAGGTCTCTCAAACCTGACAGCACAGCGAAGTCTAGGGTGGTCACATCAGTGCCTCAAGGACAAACTCAACAAGAGAAATAAATTCCTTGAATAGTTGGACAAGATCACCACAGAGCTGCTTCACAGTAGATTTTTAAGCAGAGAGGATGAGTCATATGACAAAAAGTTCTTGAATAAATCACATTTGGGAAAGTAAAACAGGCCCATCATTTTATAGCTTCTCCATGTGCCCAAGACATTGTGTCCACAGACCAGTAAAAAGGGCCCCTGGCTCTGGCAAAGTTTTTGTAGCCACTCCAGCAGGCCTTGAGGGGTGTCCCAGACCCAGGGTGGAATGTGTCACCCCAGTCCCCAGCCCACTGAGTGAATCACCACATTGTAAAGCGTTCACCAGTTTTTACATTAATAAAATAAAAATTGGGCTTCCTGGGCGTATATGGTTGATCACAGGAAGTATGTGTTAATATTTCCTAATCACAGTGACCTCAGCCTGACAGAATGCACAGGCCCCTAATCCTTGCTGTAATGTTTTCTCATTAGCTACGCAGCATTGCCACACCAGTGGCAGTGACCAAGCACTGCCTCAGGCACCACTGGAATTAATTACTTAGAAGAAACACTGCTGTTTTGAATTGTCATCTTGAATTTATCACTTGCCACTTAATGTAACTCATCTGACCTAATACCTCCATCGTGTCACCAGGGGCCTTCGCACGGGTTTCACCAGGGTAATAGCAGGGGGTTCTGTATACCTAATGTGGCTGAGACGCCAAACACACAGCTGCTGGCGGCCTGGTTAAAATCCTACCCCGGAGGCAAAGCATGCTAACAATGCCCCTAGCAAATTGCAGATTACCCATACGTCATGTTCTATCTGAAGCTAAGTGTGATTCAAAAGTAGGCCCGATACATCTAATTTCTCCTGCTTGGAGAAGATAATCTTTCATTTCTTTGGATGTAACAGCCCTCACCATTTGTTTCTCTTAAACTCCATTTTTGAACATAATGAAACTGGCTATTCATATATGGAAGAAAAAGTGGCTCTGGGGGGACCTGTAGTGTTACGTCTGGAGCTTTTTTCTTATAAATTCTGAAGAAATTGCTCATTAAATTACTCACACAAAGAAATGCGATTTCACCATAGGTTATGTTTCCCCAGGAGTCAGAACACAATTGTAACCCAGGTTGAAATCTGTGCTATGCTTTATGCAGGGCTGTGTGTTACTTTGCACTTGAGAGGATAATTCTATAATCATGATTTTAAAATGCACATTAATAAGGGGATTAATGATTTGGCTAGTTTCATTAAGCACGAGGAATTATCTCAGTATGAAAAATAAGCTTTGATACATACTCTGAACAATAGTCCTCTTAATCAAATTTTTCATTTGTAAAAACTGCATTTGAAATCAATACTTTTTAAAGCTTTCTGTCCACTTTGGATTCACCCATGTCATTATTTCCATTTAAAAGTTAGCCTTTCGGATCTGCTATAATTTTAATTTCAAAACATGATATACACTTGTGTTCATGTGGATATGTCCATATATATGAATGAACGCTTATCTTCTAGATGGTTATGGAAATAATAGCATAATACCATTACCTAAGACCAGAGCATGAATATCCTACTGGTGAAATAGTAAGTAAAATACATTTACCTTAATAATGACAATTCCCAGCATATTTTACAGACAAAAGCATTTCCTTTGGTTACCACAGTCTACACTGAGCATAGTAAACTTTGGGAGATGTATAATGCAATATAAACATTAATAGTTACACAATTGTGTTGTTTTAGAAAGACTATTTATAGAGAAAATACAAAATGCCTCCCCAAAGTATACTTAGACCTAAGCCACCATAATCTTCCTGCTCATACAGCAGGAAATCTAATACACCAGCTCAATAAACCTGTAGGAAACAAAGGTTTTATGTAGCATTAAGTGTCACAGTATTAAAATGCCCATATTACTTTCAATTGCTCTTATAAGCCTCTTTTTAACAATCCAGAAAGTTGAGTGCTATTATAAGAATATTGTGCTGGGTAGTAAAGGACAGGGAAGGTGAAATAAAAGCCCCATCTCTTCACCTATGTTCTTCTCTGGACTTAATACCATTGGTGCTTTTAACAGAGACTTTCCCCTCAAACTCTCCTATTTTATACCTTCCTTATTGTCAGGGATGGTCTGTCGATGGTGACACACACTTAAAGGGTGTCAAAATCCTGGACTGTAATGCCAGATGAGCCATGTAACCAACATCTTTTAGGATAGGTTTTCGTTCCTGTAAATGTAGCATTGTGTGCTATGAGCTGCCGAGTCTATAATAAGAGGCTGTAAAGCTCTGTCCAAATACCAAGTACTTAATTCTGTGAATTCTCATTACAAATAGTAATATAGCAACAACAGAGATCACTACCCCCACCCCGAAGTCTAAGTTCCCGCCAAATAGGGACAGTTGCTTTTTTGAGTTTTGCAGTGTCTAGCACTTGGTAGCTGCCTAATTAATACCTAATGACAATGATGAACCACTGGTGATATTCAGCTGACTAATTGGGGTCTTACAGTATCTCAGAAAGTTTCAACTTAATGGCCATTAAAATACAGTATCGCCTATTTCTATTGCACCTGCCAACTCCCCAAACTTTTGCAAACAGAAATTCATTAACTGAAGGTCCCTGATGAAATATTAATGGTAAAAAAGTCCATTTTGAAGACTTAACAAATACCCAGGGTTGATAAAATAATAGTGCCTTTTAAGCATAAGTCCTCTCTTAATTTTGTTGCTGGGGCAGACTTAGGCAAGGGAGCCTGACAATCCCCAACTGAGGTTAGTGGCTCTGAACCCTTTGCATTGATGGCATGAGGGTGAGCTAAAGGTATTTTCAATAAATATGCAACTTAGGTTGTGTGAACTAGCAGACTGCAGATGCCTCATGATATTCACACAAAAGGAGGCATAACATGTTATAATACATTTTTATAAAGAATGAGGGTAGTTTGCATTCAAGTTTTGGCAACAATCTTTCTCCCTCTGGCAAAGGTTGAAAGACAGCTGCAGTCCACAGGGTGCTCTTGTGGCCATCCCCTTGGTAAACCTCATGAACTGGATTTTCTTTCTTCCACCCTCCTAGAATATCCAAATTGTTAACTTTCATACTTCCACATCCTTACAAGTCCTCTTCAGGCAGCTTTGTGAAATCTTTTGCTGATCTTTTGGTATTTTTAAATGACTTAAAATGATATATTTTAAAATCCCAACTGCTAGCATTAAAATTATACCAGTGCATGCTGGGAATCCATGGCATTTAGTGCTGCTGCCTTGTAAAAAATCCAAATCCTAGATGGTTCATCATAATGTTATTGGCAGATGTGGTTTTAAATTTTTAAATTCCTTGGAGTTTCTGGAAAGTGGAGAGTCAAAAAAGAGAACATATCAATATGCCTATGCAGATGAAATGACATCATAAAATGTAGTTATCTGATGGTAAAGTGAGGGAACTCTCTGTGGCTGAATAATTTGTAACTGAAAAAGATACCTAAAGCAAAGAAGAAAACATATCATCTACAATTGGATGTTTTCAATTACTTTTTATCATTCTTGGGCATTCTTACTGCAACATATATATTGAGACCTGAGATTATTTTACATTCTAAATGAAAGCAATGTCCATGCTGCATTTACTTTGCAAACTGAGACCCCATTGCCTTTCGCCTCTCCACTAAAATCAGGTAAATCTATTCATAATCACCAAAGTGACTATTTTTCTGTCAAATTATTCCTTTCATCTTAATATCCAAGTTCATTATAATTAACTATGTTAACCACAGAACCCATGGCCTGCATACTCCTAGGTAACAATTGTCACATTGGAATTTAATGTCAGGTGCCTTCTGGACTACAGGTACAATTACAGACTATGTGTATTTTTAATTTTTTTTTATTACAAACAATCAGACACTAGTGCTTAAGGACCAATGATAAGAAGATGTGCCATCTAATGGAAACTGCAACCACAATGCAAAACTACTAAAAATGATTGTTCCAACTGGAACTTTTAGGGCAGGAATTAGGCACTGAAGTACACAAACTCAGGACAGGCATGCATAGAGAAAAGTAGTTCTGTTGAGCAAAGGCTGGACTACGTCCCTGGGCAGATACCTGTGCCTGTCTCGGTCTCTGAGGAATAACATAGACCCACCTCCAATGCTGTCCCTTCGATTAATTCTTAATACCTTATCTGGCAATAAAAAGAAAGAAATTTCAAACAAAATCTTTTTCAGCACCTGGAAAAGAATCTACCTAAAAGCAAATTCCTAGTGCTCATTACTGTGAGGCTGAGCTCATCGCAGCCATTGTCATGCAAGCACAGTTGTAAGTAATAATGTGGCCTTTAATGACGGAATGATGGACCTGCCAAACACTTGCTCCTGCCATAGACTGCTTGCATTTCCCTGCTGGAGAGCACAGAGATGCCCATCTGGGAGTTATTAACATATCCTCGTCAATTCAGAACCGACTTTAACATAATCCATATTTGTTGGAGAAAGTCCAACATCAGCTTGAGAACAGCAGTCACGTGCCTCAATGACACATTTCAAACAGCACACACCGAGCATGCTTGGGCAGCTAAGCAATTCAGAAATGCAAATAGCTGAAGCACTCTTCTGACTAGATAAAAAGGACAAATCCCTTTTGGCAAGAGGCTAGATGTCCTCTTAATAACACAACGAAAACAACGAAACTAGGAAAGGTACAAAATCCAGAGGAATTGATGTGGGTTTGGTGGGTTGCCAGAGAAGCATTTCTTTATTAGTGTATTCCAATCATGTTGGTGAAATCAATCTTAAGTCGAACCTTGGACTTCAGCTGTTGTCAGGCAGAACTGTTTGTCTGGGATTCAGGAATGCAGATGCTGTTAAGCCAACAATCTTGCACATTGCACGCTGGCTTGTTGACATATGTATAAGCAAACAAGTCTCCCTTTAAAACACAACAAAGAGCTATCAATTCCATTTCAACATCATCCTGGTTCTGAATGGGCTACATAATATAAACATGTCCCCAGAAGAAGCTAGACTGATTATATCCTTTAATGTGAACCTTCATGAAATTAATTTATATCAAAATATTATGGAAGTTCTCTCCAAATGAGGCACCAGTTTCTGGGAATATAGCTGTGCACCTCAATACATTTTCAATGAATTTAACATTCCAAAAAATACAGTTGATCAGCTACATTCTTTTGGTTGATAGATTTTTTTAGTGTTATCTGTGCTTTATAAGTGAAAAGAAGACTACAGAAAAAAAAAAGATATGTTGTAAGGCCACCACCCATTCCTTTCGGTGTGAATTTTGGTGAAACTGTAATACAATCCTATTTTTAGATTTTGTAAACCAAAGCCAAATGCAGCTTCTTTCTTCAAATATTGAAATAGACTCATAGGGCTAGATCATTAGATAATACTGTTGTACCACTACTAGGTTTTCTTCATTTGATAATTATATTGTGGTTATCTGAGAAAATGTTTCCATTCACTAGATATTTGAGTTAAAGTATTTAGGGGTATGATATCTGCAACTTTCAAGTAGCCCAGCAAGAAAAAATTATGAGTATATATTAAAGAAAAAACAAATGTAGCAAAGTGTTCACAATTAATGAATGTAACTGAAGTCTGTATGTGTGCTCTTTGTGTCCACCTCCCCTTTTGGTGAATTTGAAAATTTTTTAAATTAAAAACTTGGAAATAAAATAGACTCATAAACAGTAATAGGGAATTTGAAAATAATAAAATTCACCATTTAGAAGCTTTCTCTTGTTTACTGTTCTTTGCTTAACATTTTGAATAAGGGAGGAGGGCCTGGAAGTAGAGAAAGATAGAAAGTAAGAAATACCATACAAAGGAAAACACGATATGAAGGGACAGGAGCAAGGCCAATGAGACAAAGACAACAAGAGGAGTGAGACAGAAGAGGAGTGAAGAAAATAATGAAGGGAAGAGAAGGTGCACCTCAGCACAGTTCTGGGCCAGAACAGCCTCAGGGTTGGTGGGGTGGGCAAGGCAGAGCTCTTACCTGCAGGGGGTTAAGGGCAGTGTGCAGCAGAGACTAGAACTCAGCCATAAGGCAACAGGGAGGCCAGACTGAGGGCTGGGCCAAAGGGCTGAGCATAGCACTGAGCACAGGGCTGTGCAGAGAAGCGACCTAACCCCCTCCCAGCCTGACCCTATCAGGATACAGGTGACTGGGGAGGGAGCTTAGCCTTTTGTTAGGATTCTACCTATGTAGACTTGGGAGATTATAAAAAATTTTGACTATGAATACAAAAATTATAAGATAACAAATAATTTGCCTCCATTAGAATATGTTTATGGTCTGTAGTTCATCCGCATGAACTGCATCCCTGATAATGATGGTGGTGGTGAAAGAAGACACTACTGTTGTGAAGCCTTGGTTACCAGCTAAGATGGTCTAGTGAGGAGCATCTGTCCAGGAAGGGGTACCGATAAAGACACCAGGTAGCACGGGGTGAAGGGGAGGGATGTATGAGGAGCACACTAGTTAGAGGTCATTTCCAGGAGCCACAGGTCAGCTGCGGGGCGCCCTGCCCACTTAACACCATGGCCATCCCCAACTGTCTCGAGAGCAAGCCACCAGCTGAGGGGCAGCTTCAGAGACCTCTCACCTCAGAATTCTGGGAGGTGGCCTCCACCACTGTCTTATCAGCCCAAGAACCCAGAAATTTCATCAACTGAACCCAAAAGCCAAGAGAGCCAATGTCTTTTTTTTTTCCTTGTGTCAAAATAAATCGAGACACGAAGCAAGTTTAAAGAAACTGTTTGCCTTTGTCTTGTCTTAGTCTCCCCACAATTACTAGTTTAGGACAATACCATTTGTTCCAAGGAAAGAAGGAATCTCAAATAGAGTTTTTAAATTTACTGTCAAAGCCAAATAACTAACAAAAGACCCAGGATATTCACACACCCATAAGTAGAGAGAGATGCTTGGATTTGGGTTTGTTCCTTCCCTACATTCTGCTGCATTCCTCCTGTTCCTACTCTCAATGTTGTGATGTCTCCTTGTTTTCTGGTTCCATTCATTGCTGCCCTTGACGTTCATTTAAATCTGATTTTCCTTATAGAAAAATATTAGTGGATGGTGTGTGGGACTTGCTCTGGGCCTTACAACTTCCCTGGGATGGCTCTGGTTTTTGCTGTCTGCCCAGCGGTCAGGTCCTCTGTGGTTTTCTCCCATGGTGTTCAAGACATCTGGCTTCTTTGATGTGGTATTTTGCACAGAATATTTAGTAGGATGGAGACAGTGGGGTTTGCATGTGGGGTCTGAGGAAAATGCCATATGACTAATATAAAAGCTTAGCCTGAGAACTGACCAAAGCATGTTAAAAGTTATGTCCTAGGGAAATCATGTTTGTTCTTTTAAATATGGCAACTATTCAGCCCAAGACAGCAAATGAGGTGGCTGTTCCTTCACACAATGGGAAGGTTTGCTCAGTTCATACTGTGAGGTGAACGCATGTAGAATACTGCTGATTCAAGCTAAATGGCTGGCTCATTAGGATTATTTGGTATTTTATTTGAAACCTGAATTTCTCACAAGGCATAGTAGAGGGGAAATACAGTCAGTTGCCTGGAGTAAGGATGGACATCAGTGCTAATTTCTCACCACATGCCCCACTTTAGCTATGTTTTCTTCACTGCCCTATGGAAGGCGTATTCCTACAAACATCTCCTAACACTTGTGCCATGGTTGTTTACACTTTTAAATTAATAATGTTGAAATAAAAGCCTGCATCTATATGAACAACATGCCCGAATATATCCTATTTCCAACCTATGTAGTCATCTCAGCTGAAGTCTTGAGAGAATGAGACCTGGGAAGCAGATGACTTGGTAGGAAAGATCTAGAGTGTGAAAGTGTGTCCAGCTGACCAGACAGTCCAGATAAGACAGAAAGTTCTGATGGAAAGCCAAAAAGAACCACCATAGACCTACATGAGGATGTACCTGTTTATGGCTCATTTCTAGCCCTGCTGAGCCATATCCTGGTAATTTCTGGAAGCAGCCTCAGACCTTAGATGTGGACTCGTTATACTGAACCACACCAGATAATTCAAAGTATAATTTTCCAGCCATGATTTGGAATTATCAAGGGTCTCAACTGTTTTAGGCAGTAGTATCTGGGAAAAGTCAGATATGGATCACTTAATGGGGCAATCTAATTTAATGTTTAGATATATTGTTTTAGTCATCTGTGTCTAATTCTAATAATGGGGCATGATTAAAAAAGTGAGAAATAGATTTTAAGGTACTATTCTACTACTCTTGTAGCTTCAAGGATATGGGAACATATATTTCACCTCTTGAAATAGCTGATTTCCTCACTGAAGTGAGAGTTGTAATCCACAACTTCCGTAGCCATGGTCTCTTCCTTTGGAGCTAAAGTCACACTAAATGTCAGAGAAATGCTACTTCTAGGCATCCAGGAATGGCCCAACATATACAGATCAAAATGTGATATATCACACAAACAGAACAAAGGATAAAGAACATATGATTATTGCAACAGATATAGAAAAAGCATTTGATAAAATTCAACACACTGTCATGATAAAAACTCAGTAAATTGGGTACACAAGGAAAGTGCCTTAACACTCCGAAGACAATATACAACAAACCTGTAGCTAACATCAGACCGAATGGGGAAGGTTGAAAGATTTTTTTCCCTAAGATCTGAATCAAGACAAGGATGACCACTTCTATTCAACACAGTATTGGAAGTCCTAGCCAGCGCAATTAGGCAAGAAAATAAAACAAAGAGCATCCACATTGGAAAGGAGGAAGTCAAATTGTTCCTGTTTGCAGACAGTATCATATATATATATATATGTGTATATTCATATATATATTCCTAAATATATATGTATATTCCTAAATATGTATGTATATTTATATATATATATATATTCCTAGACTCCACAAAAAAACTGTTAGAATTAATAAGCAAGTTTAGTAAAAGTTGCAACATACAAAATCAACATACAAAAATCATTAATATCTCTTTATGCAAATAGCAAATTACCTGAAAAAGAAATTAAAGCAATCTCATTAACAGTAGCTACAGAAAATAACACAAAATTCCTAGAAAAAGGCCACCTCCCCTCTTGTATTTAGTGAATGTGCTGCTTTTGTCTCTTCTCGAATGAGGAACAAGACAGCAGCCCCTACCCTGTTTCCAGTGCCCCATGTTAGACAGCCAACCCCACGTGTAGCAGGGATAGTGAGCCCACCCCTGTGGCAGGGCAGTGGCTTTCACACTTTGGCTCCCATTACAATCCTCTGGATGATCTTACATTACACCAGGGTGGTGAACTCTGCTGAGCTTCTAATTTACTACCTGGGGTGGGGCAGAGCATCTGCATTTCTAACAAATTTCTAGACAGTGCTAATGCTGCTGGCTTAGGGATTGCATCTGAAAACCACTGAGGTAAGTCACAGTGATGCAACAGATGAATTCACATCTTAGGGGCTTACAATCTCAACAGTTTCTTTTCCACAGGTGTCTCATGTCTGTGACAGACCAGCTGCAGTTCCGTTCCATGTTGTCTTCCACCCAGGCCCCTGTAAGACCAGAAAGCCTCTAACTGAAATGTTCCCAGCCTTGTGGCTGAGGAGAAAGAGGCTGTCGTCAGCTACTACTTGGTTGTATTTCTCTCTTCTGTCTTCATTCTAGCTCCCCATCCCCAACTCTGTGCTTTCTTGCCTGTCTCTTCCCACAGTTTTGTCTTCTTTACAGTTAAATGTCTTAGAATTTTGGCTTATGTTTCACTGGCTAAAGCAAATCACATGGCCAAATTTGTTGTTAGTGGGCAATGAGAAGTCAAGACATTTTGTGATTAATTATGCAGTCTGTCACCTCTTGACTCCTACTATCAGTTATCCCTTGTTCCATAGTAAAGGAGCTGAAGTTTTGACTAAAAAATGGCTCACCAGAATAAAGGCTGCATTTTTCAGACTGTTCTACAGGTAGGTATGACTATAGGAGTAAGTTCTGGCCAATCGGCTGTCAGCAAAATGTTGTATAGTTGCTCCAGAAATCTTCTGAAAGCACAGCATATATGTGCCCTTCCTCTCTCACTTTTAAAACTTTCCTTTCCCATCCTGTTCCCTAGAATGCAGACAGAAGGATTCTGAAGCATGAAGCAGCAGAGGCTATCCCTGTAATAGAAAAGATAGAAGGCATGGGGACCCTGTATCGGTCCCAGACCACCTACCCACACTTCAACATGGGAGAGAAATAAAATTTATTCTCATCTAAACCACTGTTATATTGGGTTTTCTGTCCCTCACATCTGAATGTAGCCCCAAATAATGCACCCATAGAAAGGCTTTCTTTTGAAGTCCACTCACCTCCGTCTACAGCTCCTTGCATTCCCCTCATCCATCAGTTATTTTCTGAGCTTCTGAGCTATTTCTTTCCTCCACAGCCCCTTTCTCCTGCTTAACAATGCAGAGAAAAGGTCTGCAGAAAGAGGTCAAATATAGCTTTGTTTTTTCCAGGAGCAGAAACTGAGACCATAGTTGCATAGCCTGATGATAGGGAATACAACAAAGAAAAGGAAAAGCTTTTCTGGTTAGAATTTTTCTAAGGCACTTTCAAAGTAGTCTTCTCATCACAGCAATGTTGATAATTGCTCATTTTCCAGTTGCTCAAGTTGACACTGGTCCTCTTCATTGCCAAACCCTCCCCTGCAACATAGGAGCATTTCTGATGGTGTCTGAGTGATTTACATGCCACAGCATGTCTCATCAGACCACAAGGATAAACATCAAAGCAAAAGGTTTAAAGATGACCATTGGAGCCTTCAGTCCTTAAGTTTCTCTCCTCTTTCCTTCAGTCCTTAAGTTTCTATCTTAACTCTTAACTTCCCATCTCCATCTCTGCACTCGTTTTGTCAGCGGCGTCCCACTCCACCTGCTTTAACTCACTTCACTGAAATGTCTGCTGTCATCTCTCCACAGATTGAAGGAGCAGATGGAAGAGAGAAAAGAGAAGAGTGTTAATAAGAGTCAAAAGACTAAGAATGGGAGTAGACTGAAGCCAGATACCAGCCCCTGAACTGTAGGGCCTTCTCCTCAGGTAGACTTGGACCATGAATATTCAAGGACTCACCAGGTCACAGGATGCCAGGGTAATTCCAGATGTCCCATTGATGCACAGGAATAAGTTACCATTTTCCTTACATAAATGTAGTTCAAAACTATAAATATATATGTTTACTCTCAAGAGCATTTTTCTTCTGATGGATAGCCATTTGTTGGAGAATTTTACATGCACAATCTATTACAATAGACATCACCAGTAATCAAGCAAAACACATGACAATGGCTATATGTTTTAAAAACACAAACAGAAAAACTAGTTTTCTTAGTCAAATAGGTTTGAGAACTACTGCATCCAGTAGTTCTGCATCCAGCAATTCACATGTATGTTGGCATATTTAAAGCCTCTGGGAACTTGAGTAAAGAAGCCTTATTATTTCTTCATATGTAAGCTTATTGATCCATAGAATCCTTTTTTGAGTCTAATATAAATTAATATCTTATGAAAATTGTTCTGGGAATACAGTTTGGGAAACTGTCTTACAAGAATAAAAACTATTGTATACTCCATGCTACATTATAAGTTTTACACTTAAACTTTTAAATATACTAAATTGACATGTAAAAAGATTTGATATACATATCTTCAAGGTATACAATGTGATTACTTGATATATACCCACAATGTACAATATTGTCACAATCAAATTAATAGATATATTACCACTCATACTGTACATAGATCCCTAGAATTTGTTCATCTTATAATTGAAAATGTGCACTCTTTGATCAACATCTCCCCATTTCCTTGACTTCCCAGCCCCTGAAAACCACTATGCTACTCTCTGTTTCTATGAATATAAATTTTTTAGATTCCACATCTAAGTGCAATCAGGCAGTATGTGTCTTTCTATGTCTGGCCTGTTTCACTTAGTATTGCTACATTATTTTTTGTAAGAGGCCTTAATGTGATCTGTACCGTTGTGAATACTCATAACCTATTGACATTTCAGTGGAACCACGCAGGAACTAAAACAGAACATAGCACAGAATCACATGCCAGTAGCACAAGGCTCACGAGTTTTGATTTATACCAGTTGTTGGAAACCCAAAACTATCTATACTGCTAGAGTGTTTACTTTAGAAATAAATCAACTAAAATGGAGAATTACCATGACTAGTGATCAATAACAAAATAACAAGGGACTACTCACCTAAAAATATGTAGATATAGAAGACTGTGACAAGGAGAGACAATTGGGGTCAAATTATCCAAAAGCATAAAAGACTGAGATTGGAAGAATACAGTTTGCTTTAAGTATGACATTAGCCTAGGGCTTTAATAGCTCAGCATCCCTCTCTGCCCAGAGGCAGTGGGAACTAGAAAGAGCTTCAGCTTTGGCTTCCATTTATCCTCATAAAGCCCTCTGTTTATTACTATTACATTTCCCATGGTGCACTGTAATAATTTTATTTTTTGTGGTGGTTCAACTTATTATACAGTGAGATTCCTAAGGGCAAATGTTCTATCTTACTGATACATATGTCTCAATTTTAAGTATTCAAAAGTAGTTACCTAGTAGGTATTTAGCGGTGTTTCTTAAATGACTATCTTTGAGAATTCCAGGTAAATATTAAACCGTATTCTGGAGTGAACCTCAGCAAGTTGAGGACTCAAAGATTTACAATTACACAGATAATGTGGCCATGTAATTGTAGCAGGAGGAAAACAGAAAAGATGACAAAAGATTTGCTAGTTGAAGAACCATGGTTACCCCTGGAAGCAGGGCTGGGTTGCTAGTGGTCAGGCGTGGGTGGGGGACTTATTTTCCATTTATAGCCTTTTGTTCATCTGGGTTTTATCCCATGCTAATGTATTTACTAATCAAAATTAATAAACAGCATTTTAAAGTATTTGAGTGATCACTAACGTGTGAGTTTTTCAATGGCAAAGACAAGGTTCAACTTTTTAAATGTTTCTCTCTGCTTGCAGACCACCATCTATTATGAGATACAAATAATTATTGGCTGGATTACCTATTGCTGGGACAGGCAAGAAGCCAGACTCACCTAAACCCTCCACAGAATGTCTTAAACCTACTCGTCCAGCCTGCTTCTCCCAGCACAACCCTTCACCTCCACCACAGAAAACTGGCTGTCCTCTGAGGATCTCACACACCCCAGAACATTTGCACCATCTCTGCAAGTAGAAGCCCTCTGCATCTAAGAGGGCCAGCTGGGTGCCTAGTCCTTTCTGAACTCTTTTTTGAAACCTTCACTAAGATCAGAACCAACACATCAATATCTGTGCCTCTCAATGCACTGAACATTACGTACAGTCCTGAATTAAAGCCCAGCTTGCCACAGTGCTGGCCATGTGTAATAACCACAGAGTGCTGTGAGACACACACAAGCTCTAGATCTGGCAAGGAGGAAGCTGACTTCACAGATTCAAATCCTTCTTAAACAGTAGTGCAACGGAACCTTGGAAAATTTGGCCAGGTTTTCTCACCTGTACAATGGTCTTCCTCCTATGGTAGAAAGGTTGTAGTGAGGATTATAAGAACTAATTTTAATTCTTTTGGGAAGATACCCAGCAAGGAAATAGCTGGGTCAAATTGGACCTTTAATTCTAGTTGTTTGATGTATTTCCATAGTCATTGGACCAATCTACACTCCCACCAACAGTGGAGCAGGGTTCCTCTTTCCCTACAGCCCTGCCAACATTTGTTATTGGTTGATTTTTTTTTTTTTGCTTAAATTCTTTTATTGGTACATTTTAGGTATACAATACGTTTACATTTATCATTGGATGCTTGTACCTGTACATGATGTATCTTGGTTCTTATTTTTTCCCCATTACCTGTGCGCCCTTCACCCCTCCACCCTTCCCTATTTACATACTTTGTTTCCATTTTTTTTCTCATAATTTTTCCTTTCCATTCTTCCCTTTCCCCATCTCCTCCCACTACCCCTACCCCTTTGGACCTTTTCCTCTTTCAAAGTATCAATTATTAGTTATTAATCCTTTTAATCCTTATTTACACTCTGTTTCTCAAACTAGAGAAACTATTCGGTATTTACACGTGTCTTATTTATTTCACTTAAGAGTATGGCCTCAATAGGCATCCATTTAACTATAAATGACTCTAGTTTCTCATTCTTTATGGCTGAGTAATACTCCATTATATAAAAAAAACACATTTTCTTTATCCAGTTTCCAGTTGATGGGCACTTGGGCTGTTTCCAAGCTATTACAAACTGTGCAGCTATAAACATCGGTACACATATATCTCTGTGGTATGATTCTTTTAATTCTTTGGGGAAGATACCCAGCAGGGGAATAGCTGGGTCAAATGGGAACTCTAGCCCTAGTTCTTTGAGATATCTCCATACTGATTTCCACAGTGGTTGCACCAGTCTGCACTCCCACCAGCAGTGGAACAGGGTTCCTTTCTCTCCACATCCCTGCCAGCATTTGCTATTGGTTGATTTCTTGATAGCAGCCACTCTTTCTGGGGTGAGGTGGAATCTCAGTGTTGTTTTCATTTGCATCTCTCGAATGACCAGTGATGTTGAACATTTTTTCATATGCTTATTTGCCATTTCTACTTCTTTGTCTGAGAAATGTCTGTTCATTTCAGATGCTCATTTTTTTATTGAGTCTTTAAATTTGGGAGGTCTGATTTTTTTTTTAAGTTCTTTATGTATTCTAGATAGTAGACCTTTGTTTGAGGAACAGCTGGTAAAAATTTTTTCCCACAGTGTGGGTTGTCTCTTCACACTGTTGGTGGCTTCGTTTGCTGTGTAGAAGCTATTAAATAAGAGATCCCACTTGTTGATTCTTTGTGCTAGTTCACTTACGACTGAGGTTTTGTTCATGAAATCTTTTCCTACGCCAATGTTTTCAAGAGTTTGACCTAACCTCTCTTTCAGCCGGTTTAGTGTTTCTGTTTTAATATTTAGATCTTTAATCCATTTCTATTTTAGTGTAGTGCATGGTGAGAGATTTAGGTCTAGTTTTAATCTTTGACAAGTTGAAACCCAATTTTTCCAAAACCATTTATTAAAGAGTCTATCTTTCCTCCAGTGAGGGTGTTTGGCTCTTTTGTCAAAGATGAGGTGGCTGAGTATGTCTGGAGTTGTTTCTGCATTTTCTAATCTAGTCCACTGATCCTCGGGTCTGTTTCTTTGCCAGTACCATGCTGTTTTTATCACAGATATATATATGCACCCATATTCATAGCAGCACAGTTTGTAATAGCTAAATCTTGGAAACAGCCCAAGTGCCCATCAACTGGAGACTGGATAAAGAAAATGTGTTTTTTAAAATAAAATGGAGTACTACTCAGCCATAAAGAATGAGAAACTAGAGACATTTATAGCTAAATGGATGCACATTGAGGCCACACTCTTAAATGAAATAAATAGGACACACATGTCTAAGTACTGAATAGGTTCTCTGGTGTGAGAAACTGAAAGTGTAAATAAGGATCAAAATGTATAATACATAATATGAAAGAGAAAGAAAATAATCCAAAGGGAAAGGAGAAGTGGGAGGGGGCAGAGGAAAAGAATGAAAGGAAAGGAATAAATATGAGAAAAGGAAAAAATAAAAACAAAGTCTTTGTAAATAGGGAGGGGGGAGGGGTTGAACAGAAGGCAGGGGAATGGGGGAAAAAATAAGAACCAAGATATATCATGAAAAGGTACAAACTCCCAATAATGAATGTCAGCATATTGTATATGTAAAATGTGCCAATAAAATTAATGAAAAAAAGAGTTAATTTTACCTTTGTAAATTTCACTTTAATGAAAGTGAAACAGAAGGAACAGAGTAGTAACTTTCCAGTTTTCAGGAGCACATGAAGCTCATGTTGAAATGCCGGTTCCAGGCTCTTTTTAAGCATTTCTGTTTCAATAGTCTGGAGCCCCTGTGCATTTAGCAAGTACACCAGGAAACTGCACAGGGTTTTTCTTGGGCTGTGATTCTGGAAACATTGCTCCTATTTAGAAGTTTCTAGCGCTTGGTCAACATGTCAGCACACCTGGGGAGGTCTTTAAAGATATCTGTATAAAACCAGATCCCCAACCCCAAGATTCTAATTGAATTTGTCTCAGGTGTGCCTAGGACGTCAGTATTTTTACACCTCCCTGGGGGGTCGATCATGGAGTCAGGATTGAGAACACCTGCACTGTCTTTAGGCCGCTTAAATATATCAGGGACATCAATATACAGAGAAATGGCTTCTTCCTGAAAAAAATATAAACAAAAATAAGGATTCCAAATATTTGGTTTCTAAATGAATAAAAAAATAGAAAAGATAAATTTAACCCACATTTACAGTGGCCAAGTGACCATTCCTGTTGCATTAGTTTGGTGCATGCAGTTCTTGGGTTTTTTTCTATAGTCCATGGTACATTAGGTGCTATGAGAGTTGTGGCACATATTTGCATATTTAACAATTACAAAGAGTACTTATATTCCTAACAGAAAGAAACAAGCATAACAATCCCATCAAGAAGCCAATCTTTGCATAAATCTGTAAGTAAATTTCTAAAGAATGTCATTTTAAAATTTTGTAATATTCCAAGAATTTCATCTAAAACACACCAAAGTAAAACATGAAGTGATCAGGATCTAAGAGAAAAATTGTTAAGAACAAACAGATTTTGTTCTAAAGCCAATAAGAAATATCTTATTGTGAAAAAATAAGATTCCAGGTAGGCAGAAAGTAATGTGTAGGAAGTGGACCGTATGTATTATTCATCAAAATGAGCTACAGTATCCTCAAACTGACAGTAAAAATCATAAATGTATAATGGCTAAGGATCAAGCCATTTACAGAGATTTTTAGGAAAGAAAATGGTATGCTTGCAACATCATGGGAATAAATTTTTCCATCGTGTGTTTTTTATTGTCGGTTTTCTTAGAAATTTAAGAATTAAGTGAGATCTGAAACTATCTTTAATGAGATGGCATCCTGGCTCACCTTTGAAAAATTAAACACACATTTTCTCACACAATATCCAGGGAACTAGGTCCTCAATTGAATATAATTAACAATCATTTTTTGAAATCATGAATAGAGTCATTTCTACACTTAAAACCAAGCACCCTTTTTCAAAGACCTGTTTTTTAATTCATTATAGCTATGACCTGAAATCAATCCTTGAATGTTACAATGACCATTTTGTTAAAAGCCCCATATAGTCATTTTCTGAGTTTCTTCTCTATCTTTTTTACGGCTTTTTCTTCTTTTAAAATGTTGAGCAAGTAGCTTTTTGTTTATCTTTTCATTTTTGAATTGTTTATATTTTTAATTGTATATATATATATTTGATATATTATATATGCATTGCAGAATGATTAAGCTAATCAACATGTCCATTACCTCACATGCTTACTTTTTACACTTTATTAAAAAGGTGAATTTTCAGATAGATATCTGTCTTACATTTAATTTTCTTAAAAATAGGAAGAAACAATAGAAACAACAAAAACCAGATACATATCTCTGTCCTTTATATAATACAAAGCTGATGATGACACAAGTAAGACTTGTTCTTTACATTTTTAATTCATGTATCTCCTTGGAATACTGGGGAGAAACTGTTTCCTCCATGAGAACAAGGGATGTGTTCCTTTTGTATAAGTCACTATCCCTAG
The DNA here is from genome assembly GCF_000247695.1 of Heterocephalus glaber. The sequence goes on from NW_004624787.1 coordinate 12,746,444, forward strand.
TTTCTTTTTTTTTAAGCAAACCCTTTATTGGCACATTTTGAATATACGTAATAATAACATTCAGCATGGGGAATTTGTACCTGTACATGATATATCTTGCTGCTTCTTCTTGTCCATTGCCCTCTCTTCTCTTTGACCCCTCTTCCCCTCCTTATTTACAAAAGCTTTGTTTCCATTTCTTCCTTCTATTTTCTCTTTTTTTCCTTCTCCCTTCTTTCCTTTTGCTTCCCCCCTCCCTTGTTCTTTTTCGTGGTGAGAACATTTAAAAATCTGCTCTCTAAGCAATTTTCAAGTAACTGGATGTATTATTAACTTTAATCACCATGCTGTACAACAGATCTCTGAAACTTATTTTTCTCACTGAGACTTCACATTCTTGTTTTTTCTGTGTCTGACTTATTTCACTCAGCCTAATATCCTTCAGATTCATCCATATTATTGGGGATGATAGGAATTCCTTGTTACTGATCGAATCGTATTCCACGAGGTACATGTACCACAATTTCTTTGCCCTGTCCCTTAGGTTGTTTCTGTACCTTGGCTGTTGTGAAGAGTGCTGCAATGAACACGGGAGTGCTCGTGTCTCTCCAACATACTGACTCTATTTCCTTTGGATATACACTTAGGAGTGAAATTGCTATGTCATATGATAATTCTATTTTTAATTTTTTAGGAAACCTCCATACTGTTTTCCATAATCTACATTCCCAGCAACAGTGTACAAGGATTTCCTTCTCTCCACATCCTTATCTACACTTATCTTTCATGTTTTTGATTGAAGCCATTCTAACCAGTATGAAGTGATATTTCATTTTGCTTTTTTGCAAATATTTTCTCCCATTCTGTAGGTTATCAATTTATTCTGCTGATTGTTTCCTTTTCAGTACAGAAGTTATTTTTAGTTTTATTATATTCCATTTGTCTATTTTTGCCTGTGCTCATGGGGTCACATATAAAACATCCTTGCTCAGATCAACATCATGGAAATTTTTCCCTGTTTTCTTTTTTTTCTCTTAAATTCTTTTACTGGTACGTTTTAGGTATACAACGCATTTACATTCATCATTAGGAACTTGTATCTTTACATGATGTATCTTGGTTCTTATTTTTCCCCATTCCCCTGCCCTCCCTTCAACTCCTCCCCTCTCCCTATTTGCAAAGGCTTTGTTTTCATTTATTCCTTGTCTCATATTTTTTCCTTTCCCTTCTTTCCTTCCCTAGCCCTCCCACTTCCCCTCCCCCTTTGGACCTTTTCTTCCTATTTCACATTATCATATTCATTTTAATCTTTATTCACACTTTCAGTTTCTCATATCAGAGAAACTATTCAGTATTTAGATATGTGTGTCCTATTTAATTCACTTAAGAGTATGTCCTCAATGTGCATCCATTTAGCTATAAATGACTCTAGTTTCTCATTCTTTATGGCTGAGTAGTACTCCATTTTATTTATTTTTTTAAAAAAGGACATTTTCTTTATCCAGTCTCCAGTTGATCAGCACTTGGGCTGTTTCCAAGATTTAGCTATTACACACTGTGCCACTATAAACATAAGTGAGCATATATCACTGGGGTATGATTCTTTTAATTCTTTTGGGAAGATACCCAACAGAAGAGGTCAAATGGGACCTCTAATTCTAGTTTTTTGAGGTATCTCCATACTAATTTCCACAGTGGTTGCACCAGTCTGCACTCCCACTAACAATGGAGAAGGGTTCCTTTCTCCCCACAACCCTGCCAGTATTTGTTATTGGTTGATTTCTTGATAGCAGTCATTCTTTCTGGGGTGTGGTGGAATCTCAGTGTTGTTTTCATCTGCATCTCTT
>NW_004624787.1:12749713-12809994 GCF_000247695.1 Heterocephalus glaber
CATCCTTGTCTTGTTCCTGATTTTAGCATGAAAGTTTTCAGTTTTTGACCATTTAGTATGATGTTGGCTATTGGTTTTTCATAGATAGCTTTAATCAGGTTGAGATAAAGACCTTCTATTCCAATTTTTTGTAGTTTTTTTTTTTATCACGAATGGATGTTAGATTTTGTTGAATGCTTTTTCTGCATCCATCGAGATGATCATATGGTTTTTGTCCTTGGCTCTGTTAATATAGTGTATTACGTTTATTGTTTTATGTATGTTGAACCATCCTTGCATCCCTGGGATAAATCCAACTTGGTCAGGGTGTATGATCTTGATGACTCTCTGTATTCTGTTTGCCAGTATCTTGCTGAGGATTTTTGCAACTATATTCATTAGAGAGATTGACCTGTAGTTCTCTTTTTTGGTTGGATCTTTCCCCGGTTTTGGAATCAAAGTATCACTTGCTTCCAGGAATGAATTTGGGAGTGTTGCTTCCCTTTCAATTTCATTGAAAAGAGTAGTGGCAATAGTTCTCTAAATGTCTTATAGAATTCAGCAATGAAGCCATCAGGACCCAGGCTTTTCTTTGTTGGTAAATTTTTAATTATGTTTTCAATTTCACTGATTTTAATTGGGATGTTTAGGTTATTTTATATCTTCTTTGTTAAACTTTGGTAATTCATATGTATATAGGAATCTGTCCATTTCTTCTGTGTTTTCCATATTAGAGTACAGGTTCTTGAAGTAGGTATTGATGATCCTCTGGATTTCTGCTGGATCTGTTGTGACTTTTCCTTTTTCATTCCTAATTGCCTGGATTTGAGCCTTTTCCATCCTTTTTTTGATAAGGTTGGCTAAAGGTTTATCGATTTTATTTATTCTTTCGAAAAACCAACTCCCCTGTTTTCTTCTAGTTGTTTTAGAGTTTCGGGTCTTATGTTTAAGTCTTTAATCCATTTTCAGTTGATTTTTGTATATTTGGTGAGATAAAGGCCCAATTTTATTCATATCCAATTTTTCCAAAATCATTTATTAAGGTCACTGTTATTTTCCCATTGTGCGTTCTTGATACCTTGGTCAAATATCAGTTGACTATAGTTATGTGTATTTATTTCTAGGCTTTCTATTCTGTTCCATTTGTCTCTGTGTGTTTATGCTAGGACCATGCTATTTTGGTTATTACAGCTTTATCATAGGTTTTGAGATTAAGTACTATGACACCTTTGACTTTGTTCTTTTTGCTCAAGAGTACTTTGGCTATTTGGGATGTTTTGTGGTTCCATATAACTTTAGAATTTTTTTTTCTATTTCTGTGGAAAATGTCATTGAAATTTTGAGAGGGATTACATTGACTCTATGACTACTTTGGGTAGTGTCACCAGGAAGCCAAGTTGTAACACCCCGGGTCTGAACACCTGAAGGAACCAGTGACACATTTCAATTCTTTATGTCTTTGACAAAAGATCTCAGACAAGATATTTAGGCCTTCATATAAAGTATAGGTACAGTGTATTACAAAGTGATAGATTTTCATTTCAGGAAAGAGAATATACCTTTAAGCATCAAGGTGGGAGAGAACCAAGATGGCAGTTATACTGACTGAATACATGTGCATGATGTAACTATGTCTACTATGTCTTGCAAGGAATATCCTTTCCTTCCTCCAAGGTCATTGTTCTTTCACAAAGAAAATGGGCTGTGTTGACCTTTGCTGCTCCCTAGGTGGATGCTTTCCATTTAGTTTGTTTTGAGGCCTTGAGGTGTTGCCATCCTTCAGCCATGGTCTTGAGTTTGTGTGGGCCCAGGACCTTATCAACATACTCAGGGTTCTGCTGTCTTGAGTTGAAGTTTGAAACCACAAGCTTATGAGGATCTTACCTACATCTAATGATTAAGAAAGCATAAGAAATAGGAAAAAAGAATCCTGTCTTTGCTATTTAAGTATCCCTTAGACACCTGTCTCCAGACCTGTTAATGTCTGACTTTCTGCCTAACAAACAGGTACTATGGACATTTTAACAATATTAATTCTTCCAGTTAACAAACATGCAATATTTTTCTAAGTTGTGTCTTCAATTTCTTTCAACAATATTTTATAGTACAGAACTTTCATTTACTTGGTTAAATTTATTCAAAAATATTTTACTTGCTTGATGCTATTGTCAATGGATTCCCACATTTCTTTTGTACTATATTCTCTGGAATATTCCTAGGACTTCAAAGGTAGCAAAACATCACAGAAATACCACACTTTGGCAGGTAGAACTTTACTGAATAATTTACCATGCCCAGGCTGGTCATCACCAAGACACCAAATCCCCTTTTAAATCTCAATTCCCTGTGAAATGTGCTGATTTCAGATATCCAGTAGGGCAGAGTCAAAAAATGTTGCTTTTCTCTTCATACATATTTCTCCACCTCCTGTGCTAAGATAAGGATGACTTCTGTTGTGACTTTGGATGTTCAAATTGCTAGAATTGCTGACCTCTGGAAGCCTTGAAGGGAAAACCCTGCTGTGTGTACATGTGGCCACAGCTATCACTATAGATTTCAATCTAGGCCTATGAGCCTCAAAGGGCAAATGTAAACAAAAGCTTCTCATTAAACCTGAGTTTAGCATTAGTAAGATTGTCTAAAGATTACATTTAAAGATAACTGAAGTGTTACTATATTCCTTTGTGCAGCCCAGCCATGACCCTAATTAATGTGTCTAGGGAGGACATGTATTTCTTCAAGTAATGGGTGGTTTTGTTTGGACAATTAGACCAAGCTGACAAGGAAATTTTCCATCAAACCCAGTCATAAAAAGTACATTATTCAGCATTATTATGAGTTAAGCAGTATTTATTACCTGAACTTTACAATACTCTATTATCAATCATTACCTGCCATTAAGGTATGTTAACATGAGATCAAAGAGAGAAGCCAAGCTAAACAAACAGTTATGTCTACAAGTCTCTTTAGTGCTGTTTGCTTAAAGAAAGGCAAATGTCGTTGAATTTAAGGATGGACAATTTGCATTTAACCAGAAGATGCAAATCCATTGTACTGTGACAAGGCAGTGATTATATAAATTCCACGCTTGTTATTCAATTGAAAAGACAAAGCTGGTTTCCAGGGGATTTCAAAAAGAGACAAAAAATAATCAAAGTAAAATGTGAGATATAAAAGTCCAGTTTTGATGGGTGCTAGTAAAGATTCATTGTTGTATCAATTCTCAGCAACAATGCTGCCTCGGAAGTCACTAAAAATGATATCAGCAGAATAGATCTAAAGAGGAGACCAAATGTTTTTAGCAAAGTTGTAAAACCTTGGAAACTACCTCCTGAACAAACACTCTGAAAGCTCAGAAGTCTAAAACAAGCTTACAACACCCAGACTTTAAAATATATTCTTGTCACCACTTCTCCCCTCTTACTCTGGAGCCAAGAGCACAAACAAGGACTCTAAAGGTAACCCTTTGCGAAGGACATTTCTCCTCCTTCCTTCCAGATGCACGCGATCCTGTCCTTTCTGAAATAAGACTCTCGTTAATATCCACTGGCTTTCTTCCCTGCGTCCTAAAGCTGATGTTTAAAAGATGACGTGTGTTCAGCTTCAGCTCAAAGTTCTCTGCAAATAGCTGGGAGCACTTTAATCATTCTTGTTATGCAAAATACAAAAAATTGTCCACTTGAGCATGGAATAGCCTTACAAATCTGTATCGGCCTTTATGACTGATCTATGATGACAATACATATCCATGGCGGAGAAAAAAATACAATATTTATGTTGTCCTTTTAGTTAACATAGCCAGTCCTTCAGTCTAAGTGGCATTTTTGCTTATCAGAGAACACTAGCTGGAAAATTGTTTCAAGTTGTGTTAATTATAGGGACTTTCAATGGTGACTAAATAAGCCATATAGGATCAATCATCAGCTAATCTACAATATGTTGAATACTTGCATGCAGTAGGGAATCACAATGGACAAAATGTGGCTTCTGTCTCCATGAGATACAAAACAACATACACAGACAGAGGCCTAAGGCCACTGGCCAGGTAGAAGTAGAATATTGAGGTCAGAGGGCGAGTGGGTACCACGAGTTACAAGAGTGAACCACTGAGCATTATGTGGGGTTGATACATATGGTGCAGAGCTCTGAGTTATCCACTTGGACAGATGGGACACAACCTGGAGTGGGGAGGCTTCAGACAAGCAAATAGGAGCAAGACCCGGCCATTCTCAGTGGTCAAAAGACATGAGTAAAATTCCTGTGTCTATATATGGGTGACCCTTGGTGTTCTATTCAAACAGCTGATTTACAGAAATACATATACCGCCATTGGACCAATTTGACAGGTGGAGAGAGGATTTGGGTGGGCTCTGAGGACGGATTTGGAAGTTTGGAAAGTATGTTTGGAACCAATTTGTGAAGACCAGGCTAGAAGGAGGAAGCTAATCTAGTTATACAGTGGTTATTTCCTTGGTCTCTAAAGAGGGACATGACATGATGAAAGTTGCATTTAGGTTTGACTGTGAAGGCTGGAATGTGCAGAAGCTACAAGCCAGGAGGTTAGATTAGTTACCATGGTGGCCATTTCTGCAGGGTTATGGAGGTAGCCATAGGAGGCAGGTGCTATGAAAACTAGAAAGAATGGAGTGACAAGGGAGAGAATTCCAAAGCTGGGAGTCATCACTGTGCATGACAAATATGAATGCTGGAGTGCTATAATAAATCCTAAGTGATTTCCCTCAATTTTTAATCTCCCTTTCTCTAGTAATAGAACTCTGAGTTTTAGAGGCCACATTGCAGGATCACAAATTTTGAAATCAGTATTGGAAGGGTTTGAACTTCACCTGCTTAATTACTATCTGATGACCTTGTGTGAGATACTAACTTCCCTATACTTCCATTACTTTATCTGAAAAATAAGAATACTGTAATAGCACTCACTTTACAGTGTTGTTGTAAACTAATGTGTGTAATGCTCTCAGAACAATTCCTGGTCCCCAGGAAACAGTATGTAAGTGCCACTTATTTTTATCAGCTGAACACATGACTGTAACATTTCTAGCTATATGTAGCATTTGCCTAAGTTATGGCCATTGTAATGTGAGTGGAAGTGACTTGCACTACCCTCAGATTGTGTCCATATAGGGCCCTTCTTCTCCCTGCTGATGGGACTGTGGGCATAATGAGACTCTGAGATGTACACTCCTATATGTTACAGGGTTTTAGTTGTTGATTCCTTGAGTAGCCATAGCTGTCATGGCTGCCTATGTTTGTCACTACATGAGAAAAATAAAGTTCTAATTTAAGTCACTACTGTTTTGGGGTCTGTGTTCAATTAATACACATGGACCCAGAGGAAGTGTCTTAAGGGTTTCTCAGCTGCTCTATAGGGGCTTATGCTTGGATGTGTGTTCAAGACTCAGCTAGTAGAGGTGAAGGAAGAGTCTTCACCCAACCACTGCTCCAAGGATATGCTCCTATCGTCTGATCTTCAAGTCTATCTTCAAGTAGACTGAGAATACTTCACCCGGAGGGCCTGCTGCCCCTGTGCCTTTGCATGCAGGCCCTAAGATTGCAGACTGACTTTTGCATTCTCCCTAGTCCCTGTCAGTTTGTCCTCTTTGCTCATTTTAACATAACTTTTACCCATATAAAATGAAAGGGTTTGAGAAGGTCATTGTGGTATCACCCATATTGCTACCTATTCTGAGGAATGGCCTAGATTTATAGCCACTATACAAATCCCTGTGTAAGAGACTTAGAGTTTTATTTTTTTAAAAAAACCTTTTAATTTATTTCTTCAGTACTGGAAATAGAACCCAGGTGCACTCTACCACTAAGCTACATCTTCAGCCATTTTTATTCTTCATTTTGAGACAGGGTTTCACCAAGCTGCCCAAGATGGCCTCAAGCTCATGACCCTCCTGCCTCAAACTTCTGATTAGCTGGGATTACAGGTGTGGACCACCATACCTGGTAGAGCTTTACTTTAAAAAGAATGATGTCATTCCTTCTATTCACACATATTGGGTGCCCTACTGTTTCTCTCCTATGCACAGTTAGGTTGCACTTTTTGAAACTGTGTTAAATAGATTCCCATCCAGTCTTTCCTCCCTATGACTGCCATTTGAATTATTGGGTCCTGTCTCTGCTTGCTCTCAAATCCTACTAATTCTACAAATTCTTCTGGAAAAAAAAAAAAGATAGAGGTAATTTAAAGACTTCAAAGCCATTTATGATCTGATGCCAACTTTTTTTTACTAACTTTAGCTAAGAATTGTTCCTTTACAAAACTGATATTTTATTCAAATCACAAGTTCCTCTTTCCTTTTTTTGCTTCTTTGCTTTTTTTTGTACTGGGGATCAAACTTGGGACCTTGTGCTTGCAAGGCAGGTGGCAGAAACACTGATCTAAATTCCCGGCCCTTCTTTGCCATTCTTACTACCATCACTTCTACCTGAAATGACTTTCCTCCTGCCCCTGATTTCCTATAATTGGACATAAAACCATTTTGAAAAATTGGATGAGATACTTCATGAAAGAGCTCTAGTCACATTCAACTGCTGTCTGATTCCCATCATCATTTTAGAAGTATTTTGTTTCAATACCCCATGTATTCATATGCTACACTTTCCACCATTTTATAAGATCTTTAATAATCCATTTTTAAAATCCTGCACACTGCCTAGACCAGTGCTTTAAATGTTTACTGAAACTATGGTCTTCTGATAAGCCTATGACACTCCTGGACCAATTGGAGCCCTTGTGGATTTCATAGAAAACCCTGGGAAACAGAGAAACAGAGAGAGAAGCTCTTTTTTTGTCCTGCATGGGATTGTCAAACTAGGTGATAATCATTCAAGCTGTTCATATGAAAGAAGGAAGTCCTTGGGCTGAAGGAAAAAAGCAAAAACACTAATAGAAAGAAAGGGAGTAAGTTGCTATTGCCTGCTTGAGATGGGTTTCTGTTCCTTGTGAATGATATTCCTCATTATTTACATATACTGAAAACTTCTAGTTTTTTGAAGCTCCTAAGATAAATTTACCCTAGCCACATTCTAGCTCTGTCCGTGAACATCTTTGAAGGTTGACATATGTTCTTCTAAAGTTTCTTACTATCCTTGCTTCACTTAAGGTAAAATGATAATACATCAGATTGCTTACAAAATTGATTATCAACCCTATTAGTTATTGTTAAGCAACTTAAATTTCATGAAAAGAATCCACAGATGGATGAGGGCATTATACTACCTAGAACTGTACCCTTTTGCAAACCAAAAATTTGAAGAATTTCTGATCCTGCTGACCCATCTAAATGTGGCATTTCTAATAGTCCAATAAAATATCTGAGTCCAGCTCTGTGTGCCTCAGAAACGAGGGAAAAGCTTGTAATAGTAGGCCAGACTGTTTCTTACTAAAAGTAAAACTCATCCCCAGAAAGCCTACAGATCATAGCAAATAAACTAACTTCTGTTTATGCTGCCAAGGATTTCATTGGTACTCTGCTTACAAATTCAATAGACCAGAGAGCAAATTATAAAGGAAGACAGATCATGCACTCTTTATACCTACTGAAATGAAGGTGAGGACGCATTTCCATCAACTGGCACCATGATAGTAAAATCTAAAAGTAGAATCATTTTCAGAAGGTCAAGGAAAAGTGCCTCTGGCTAATTTGAAAATAGAAATGGTCATAAGTACCACTGTAAGTCAACTCTAAAATGGACAAAATATTTTTTAATCATTATTTCAGGAATCCTTCTTTTGCTGAGGACTGAAACCAAGATATATTCATCAAATGTGTATCAGTAATCCAATCAATGTTTCTTGCGGTGGTGTTGTAAAATGCTGCCATCACAGGAAGCTCCAGCTGGTCAATGGAAGGGACAGGGAAAAGTGCCTTGGTAATAAATTGTGTCACACCCAGGAATCATGGCCTAAAGCATTCACACCATTAGCAGAACCTCCAATGGACACCTTCGGCAATTTCCCTGGGCATCTGCTTAAGAAGAGGAAAGAGGCATCAATGTTTCTCCACCTACTTCTTTCTATGGCACAAAAGCATCTGAAAGTTTTAAGAGGAAAAATAAGAAAGTGATTGAAAATATAATCAAACTAGGCATCCAGTAGAGTGGGTGACCCCAGTGAAGCACGTTATGAGTCTTGAGAGCCTGAGTTGGCTTCCAACCAAGCCACAGGGACATTATCCATTATGTAAGCCTTTATATCTTCTAGTCTTTCATGGTCTTGTTGGTGGAATATTTTTTTGTTTCTGTGAAATTTGCCTTCATTCCAGTTTATCCACAATTGATTATTGATGACACTCTTCAGATCTTGTTCCAATACTCTGTAGATAAGGTGCTTTCTGAGATCTCAAGGACACTGCGGTGTGAAGTGTTCCATATTCAGAGATCAACCAAGAAAAAGCCTAATGGCAGATGTCAGGAAATCCTGAATCATTTCAATGCATCAGATATCAGGAAAATTTAAAAATGTGATGTCAGCTACTCAAGAAGTTACCTTATCTTATAACTAGCTGGGTGACTGCAGTAGATTATTTAACCTCTCTGAGCTTCAGGTCCCCATAAATAAAATAGGAATCATTACAAGGACTGAATAAGATGCAATATGTTTGAAAGCAAATAGCACAGTGCTGTCAGCCAGCAAAGTTTTAGTAAACAGAGCTACGATATATCCAGGCTTGAATGAGACAGTCCAGTATGTGAGTTTTCTTTTTGAGAAACAGGTGCAGAAAAGACCAGACATATACTGTAAATGTGAGTGCTATTATTACTATCAGGTCTTGTAATGTCCTGTGACAAGCGATAATGTCTTATTACTTGAAATGCCTTACGCATGTGTACTGGAGGATTCTCTCATCAGGACAATTTGCCAAGAGGTGTGACAGAGAAAATTACACAATGCAAGACAGTGAGTGTGTGACTGCTGAGCACCAGGTCAGCCCAGTGCACAATTCTTCACAGTATATCTTTTTTCCAGCATGCATTTCCCATTCATCTCCTTGTTCTTCTTGTTAGTAGGAGTTACTCAAGAGTCATACTAAAGAGCTGACTGCTTAAAAATTGAGAATATTGAATTTTAAATCCAGTTCCCAAATTGCTTAAGAAAAAAGTCAATATTTTTTTCCAGTAAGAGATGACATTTTGCCAAAATTACATTCACCAATTCTTGTCATAGCATCACATTTCTGGCTAGGTCAGCACAGCACCTCCTATGCCCAACTTCCCTTCAGTTTGACCTTTATCAGCCTGAAGTCCCCTGCTCAAGAAAACCCACAATACCAGTTGTCACCTGAGGGTGGCAACCCTCTGGGAGCTCCAAGTGTGATCGTGAACTCCAGGACTAGGAGAGACAGAAGCTCAGTTGACCTTGCTTGTGTAGGTCATGCTAATCTAATCATTAACCTATTTCACTTCCACCAAAGAAAGCCAAGCATTGCTGAGCCTCTTGGTTGCCATTTGGAAAAACTGTCCCATACTATTGGACTGGACTGTCTAAGACTGCTTTCTAGAACATCAAACATGTATTTTTTTCTAAGCTAATTTTAACAGATTTCTGTTTCTTTCCAAAGGCATTTCACCTGATAATGTTGAGCCCTTAATTATTCTCAAAATACCAGAGATACCAAATGCTTCCCCCTCAAGAAAAATGTAACATATAGACCATGCTGTGCCCAACTGAAACATTCTAAACACTTCCCAGGAGTGAAGTCAAGATTTCCAAATGATATGGCTTATGTCCATGTGGGAGCTGATCCTGGGAGAACATCTCCTTTCTCAAGAAAACCCTAGTTGCTACCTAAATGTAGCCCTTATATATGTGATCATCTGCCTGTGCTCAAGTTTAAAGGAGCAAAGTTAAATGCAATTCCCAGATTCCATGGTGCCCTTGCCCTCTAGGCTTGCCAACTTTTCTAAAATTTCACAGCTGTAGGACAGGGTTCGAATTCCAGATTGCTTACTTCCAGAAACCCATGCTATTAGCTGCTCTTGTTGTGGTCATAGTCTGAAAAGCAGTGTTTTTCCAACTTTGGTCCCTGAAATAGCAGCACCAGCAGCACCTGAGGACTTGTTTCAAATGAAGATTCTCAGGTACCACCCAGATCTACCAATCTGAAATGCTGAGAGTGGAACCCAGCAATCTGTGCCATAACAAGTCCTCCAGGTGAATCTGATGCACAGTGATGTAAAAAAGTTCCTGTCTGGAACCAAGCAAAAGAGAGACAGTTTTCTGGCAGGATTGTTAGCTCTTGTGTGGGCCACCTCAAAAAGGTGGACTCAGATCTCCTTTGCTGGAGTCATGAACATGTTTGGCACCAATGAACGGAGAGGGGCCTTGTGTAGGTATGATCTTTCAACTTCATGATGCCTTCTCTTAGCGATACAGCATCACACCACCGAGCCTTACAGTGACAGCCCCGCATTCTCAGCAACACCTGAAAAATCTGACACTTAACATTTAGCTTAACAAATAACAGGATATTGTAATCTCATGCAGGAAAAATAATCAGCAGGAATAAGGAAGGCATCATCCTTGCTCTGTCCCTTCCCACCTACCCAATGCAGGGGAATGCCATCCATATATTACCAGGCATTTTACATCAAGCTAATACAGATTACCCTGTCAGACAAATCCCACCTGTGAGCATTGCTGTCTACACCACCTAACACCACATAGATCAAGAGCAAGGAGAGGCCAAAGTCATGAACACCATAGCTTTCCATAAAAGTTAATTAATGACAGAAGCATATTGCTGAGAATGGTAACACAACCATTATTTATGGTTCAGGAAACTCCAAATGCAGGGACTTCCCTTTGCCTTTCCCCCAACCATGGGTCTACCCATGCACTTACTCAGCCCATTTCAATAACTTAGTCATTTGCCAAGTCAGCAGGAAAATGTAGCATAGAATACATAAAAAATTAATACAACGGCTGAACACCAACACTCATCCCAAGAGAAATGGACCACCCAACGGATGCTGCCCTGGTCTTTTCCACCCCTTTCACACTTCACATTTCTACTGTCAATAACAGCTCCAACCCATCACTCCCAAGAAAACAATTTCCCCAGGGAACCCTCGGTGCTGAAAGGGCTTCTAGAAACCCCTTTTCTGCCTTCCCAGCAACACCACCACACATAGAATGACCAATTACTAGGGAAACAGGTCTTTGCCCACACATAGTTATCATTGGGAGGCCAAGCATCATCGTCCTGAAAGTGTATGTCTGGATATGAATGCCAGGAAGCCATTCTTAGCATTCTTACCTGTAATACGATCCAACACTAATTCTTACCTTCAAAAGTGTTTCAGCATTTCAGCCAACACAATGCATGAGGGCAGCACCTGGTACCGAATAAGGGCTAAATAATATTAATCGCATCATAGCTTCTGCTTCCTTTTTTCTCCCTGAGAATCCAGGTATCCCTGGCTTGCTGGAGTCAAACCCAGGCTAGCACTTTGCCACACATCTTGTTCTACTGTCCAGACAAATCTTAGGAGGCAGCCTGGAGGTAAATGTAAACTCTTACAATGTGCAAGTGTGCATGTGTCCATTTTTCTGAAATCAAAGGCTTACTTCCCAAGGCACTCATGAGCACTGCAGTGTCTTAGAAAGAAAAGTATACTCTTGGAAGGCTCAGAAAGCAAGAATGCACGTTTATGCTAGAAAGGTCTGTTCCATGTGTTGGGAAGAGTATTGCACCATGAGTCACACTATTTGAGTTTTAATCTTGCCTCTAGCGTAAATGAACCGTGGCAAATACCTTAACAGAGCCGAGCTTCCATTTCTTTGGAAAAGATTTCACAATGACTCTTTGCACACAGTCACCAGATCATAATGGGTTATGGATGTAAAAGCACCTTTTAAACCAGAAAACAGCACACCAATAAATATGTGATAATGTCGGGTTCAGATGCCTCACTGAATACACAGCTTTAGCCAGTGGCTTGTGTAGTGCAGAAAATTATGAGAAAAATGACAATAGAGTTAAGTTCTTCTTGTTCTGATTATGTAAAATAACCATTATTTCTGGAGTAATTTATTTAAAACATGGAAGCAGAAATCTTTTGTGGAGGGTAGGAATTTTACAAATATTGTTTGATTTGACCCAATCTACTGTAGTCCTTAAGCTACCGGACTTCCCCCCATGGTTTGCCTTAATTGCATGTCACTGCTAACTTCCTTGCAAAGAGACAGGCCTCTGCCATTCCTTCTAATTATCCGAATCACCAGTCACTGTGTGTGGCCTTACCTAAGGCTTTTAACCAGAAGTAATGTCACTGAATCAAAGCGAGTAGGAGGCAACCTTGTTTGCAATGACTTGTAAACGTTACATGACATTCCTTTAAGACCATTTGGAAATATTCTTTCCAGCAATCACAGTTCTAACATGATAACTCATCAGTTACAGTCATAACCACAAGCCCACATGTAGTAAACCAATTCTCACTAGGAGAACCACATTTCATCTGTAAAGGATGTAAATTTGGCAATCTCATTCAAGGACTTGTCTGTTTTCCTGAAAAAAGAGGACCTTGCATAGTTCAATATAATCATATGACTATTTCTAAAGCTTCCTTAAACACAATAGCTAGCGTATAGGTTGATACTGGCATCAATAATAGGAAAAAAACAAGAAGAGGTATTGAGGTCTTCCTACTTGCAAAAGTCATGTAAACTTCTTTATATACATCATCTCATTTATTCTGAACCATTCAAGGTACGTTCTTAAACTCTATCTCTGTGTGAAAACAGAGGCCTCAAACGGTTAAGTAATTTGCTTGATGTACCACAGAAACCACAAGCAGAAATACATGGAACTTATGAGAGACCACTGCTAAGGAGGTTAAGATGAATTGCTCTGAATTCTCATTCTGTATGTATAGCTGGATAAACATCAAGAAGATGTAACATACATTTTCAATACTTGGAGCTGTGTGATAAAATTCTGAAAACAAAGTAACATTTCTCATGAATAACAAGCATTTTCTGCAGTGTTTCTCCAATTTTCCATTTGTAAGTTGGAAATAGGAGGAACTTACTTTTTTTAGATACTTAAAATTTTCAGGTCAATTTTTTAACAGAAATATTTAAGAGGAACAACACTTGAATCGTCACAAGCTTCAACCTTGGTATGTTTGGCTTGTGAAAATTCGCCAGGCTGTATACTGTGGTATACACTTTCTTGTATGTGTATATCAATAAAAAATTTTGAAACTGCATCTATATAGCTCTATAGTCATGTTTCATTCCTGTTTTTCTCTACTTTCCCAAAAGTGACCAAAGTTTGCCTATATCTTTTAATTCCCCCAGAATCATTTTCCTTTATAATAAAAGCCCCTCGACCAGCATTTCGGTAAATCCCTTGGCAAATTTTTGTTGTCATTAGAAAACTGTTGACTTATAACCTACACATCAAGCCTGGATCCCTGATCCAGAGACTCAAACAGCTCTCCCGTCAGTAGCTCTTGTTTACAAGGTCAAAAAGGAGTTCATTACAAATAGAAGAGGAGGTCAAACGGGTAGCTCCTCTTCCTCTGTTGGTCTTGCTTCGCAGGACACACACAGTGCTACCAATAAGGCTCTAGGACAGGGAGGAAGGTTGTTTTGCTGAGATGAGGGGAGTTTCCTGGGCAAAACTCTATCCCTCCTGCCTAGCCAAAGGAGGTGTGAGGAGAAACAACCTAGAAGAAGACTGCCCCTGCCCTCAGTCCTGTCCCTTTGTCCTTCATCCCTTGTCATCAGTGGGAGCAACCATTAGGTAACTGGAAATAGAGTGCAAACAAGGTTAAACGATTTTTTAAATTAGTTAAAGTCTTTGTTGCCATATTTACTTCACACACTTAGTCAATTCTGATCTAATTTACATCTATTTTTACATAGTGCCTATGTTAAAAAAGTCTCTTTCCAAGGGCAGAGATTAAGTAAATGTAGCCTTGTGAACATTACATTAGCAAAAAGGCTCAGCTGGTAAAACAAAGTATCATCTACCATGAAAACAAAGGACAACAGCACGCAATGCTCCAAACAAGGGAGCACGTCCTCTGAATACCACCAATCCAGGGAGGGTGCAGGAGTACCACATCGTTAGGAGCCTGAGGGTTGTCAGCTCTGGTTGCTCCATCATCTTCAATGAGTATGACAGTGTTTAGCCGTTGTTGTCCATCTAGGGTTGGAGATGGCAGCTGCACACCTTACCCTGGTGCACAATTCCATCCAGTGGTGAGAGGAAAAGAGAAAATGGGGTCCATGCCTCCTCCTTTTAAGGGCATAACCCACAAATGGAAAACTGCACACTTCCACATACCTCCTGTTGCTCACAGCACCACATGGCCACATGCAGCATGAACGAGGAAGGAGCTGTGAGCATTAGCTGGATAGTTGCTTGCTGTGCTGAAATTTGCAATACTAAAGCAACATGGAGGGAATAGGCATTGGGAGACAAGGGAAACATGCATACACTCATACATCTATGTACTCTTTTATCTACTCATAAACACTGAAAGCCCACTTCATGCTGGGCAGTATACTAGCATTAGGAATTCATGAATAAGACACCATTCTCTTGACCCTACCTCAAGTGGTTTATAATCTTTGAGGAAACACGCATAGAGACGAACTGATAATAAATCACTTTTTTTGGTAGTAGTGGAGATTGAACCCAAGGAACAGTGAGCTACATTCCCAGCCCTTTTAAAAATAACTTTGAGGCAGAGTCTAATTAAATTGCCCAGGCTGGTCCCAAATTTGCAATCCTCCTCCCTCAGTGTTCTAAATTGTTGGGATTACAAGCATGTGCCACCATGCCCAGCTACACATTGCTTCACTGGGATTATGCAGAAAGCACTATACTCTACCTGGGAGGACCAGGGATAGCTCAGAGAGGAGACTACCTTTGTGCTAATATTTGAAAGATAGTAATAAATGCAACAACAATAACAGCATTTCTTCATTGGTTACTTGGTGCCACGCACCATTCTTACTCCTTTACATGTCTTAATTTATTTAATCCTTACAAAACCCCTACTTGCTAAAAACAATTAACACTTCACAGATGAAATAGTGGAGGCATTTTAAGGGGTGGCATTGAGATCTGAATGTGAGAGATCTGACTCCAGAGCCTGAGCTGCTTTCATGAGAAAGAAAGAATCCAACCTAAGTCTCCCAGTTCCACCTAGCCATGTAAAGGAAAGGAACCAGCAGGAAAGGGGGAAATTAAAGATGAGAGCGTCTCAGAAGCCTGCCTAAGTCACAGCAAGAGAGAACTCAAAATGCAATGCGAGTGTCCCAACTTCCTCTTCTCTCCCTGAGAGCGGTGGTTCTCAATACACCATTGGGGGAACACTGGAAAGTGACAGGGACCCTTGGAATGTTTATGAAACATCAGATATCAACTTAGCACCCTCATCCTAGAGCTAACACCAACATTTCCTTACCCCTGAGGTGGTAATTTTTGTGTTGGCATGAAGGGAAGCAATTTTGTAATATAGAACCACTCTACAACCTAAAAGAAGTTTGGCCTTCATTGAAATAAATGAAACATTTAAAGAAGCTCTTCTGCCTATTGGGCAAAATAGAACCTGCAACAGCTATTTACTTTGGTTCATCCATTATTCTAAACAGATTGTCTTCTATTTGAAAGGTGCTGGGCCTAAAAGATGAGAGGAAAAAAAACACACAGGGAAAGCACTCAATAAAATCTTGGTAATATTTCAGCATGTTTCAATAAGTCTCTTTTTCTCCTGTTTTCTTCTGGTCATTTCCCACCCTTGATTAGCAATTTTACACCCAAATAGTAAAATATGAAATACTTTGTAATACTGCCATGGTGGTAAAAGTGTTTAGTTTTTATGACTTGTCTCCAGAGATAGATCTTTAGCAGTATATAGTGAGGTTAATTCAGCATAAAATAGTATATATAATACCTTTCTTATTTCTGTTCATTCATTTAGAAATTATGGGACAAATTCTAATAAAAGCTCCGCCCCATGCACTGGAGACTAGGGTTTGAAAACACTGAGATTCTCTTTTTATCTTTAGGGGTGGCTAAAAGTGTTCCCAGTTAACTTCTTAAAAATCAAATAAACACAAGTTATTTCCCATGTTTGTTTGCTCAGATTCCTGAGAGATGTTACCATCATGAGAAGCCTTGCTGTTGGAATCTCAGAAAATCAACTACTGCCCTCCACCTCTGCTTCAGACTTTTCTCCCCTGAACACTTGTGAAACGAGACCTGGAAACCCAGGCATTTTGTGAAGATACTAATCACATTTCCTTGCTGTATGGTTCAATTGTGTGAGGCAAGAGAGAGAAATTCAGTTAGCTACCTGGTAACACGGGGATGAAGCCAGGAAAATAAGAAAAAATAAAAAAACAGGAACACTCACCTTCAGTCATTGAGCTACGCTTAAAACAGATCCCATTATAGTGCCCCAGGGCGGTGACACCCACCTGTGGAGATGCATTTACCTCCCAGAATGTCAGGAGTGCACTCTCCCCAGCATGCCCCTGCATCACACAGAGAAAGATGAAGGTGCATTTCATACAAGCAATTATGTTCACTCCTCCTAATATCAGCACCTACAAAAGTCCAAATTGGACTTGTACAACGAACCACATTCTAACTTAATCTCACAGTCGCTTCTAATTTCAATCTCTAATGAATGCTTGGCACTCCTGTGCTTCCTTTCATAAAAAGATAAAGTTCCTGCTTCTCACTTCATAAAAATGGCAAGAACAAGTTAACCTTTAGCTAATATGGATAAGAAAAGGTTAATATAAGTAGAATGAAAACACAATTTCCCCACAATTTTAATTTTACAGTGAAATACAAAGCTCTTTAGACTAGATAATTGTTAGTTTTTCTGGGTACTTACTACATTACCCCACTTGGAAACCTATTAAGAATTAAAAGTAAACATGTCAAACAGGAACTGCTCCCTAATTAATACTAAGACGTGTATGAAAACATTCTTGAATATTGGGCTTAGTAGTATTGTATATTATACTGTCTTTGCTTATAAAAAGTTAAATGTTTCTCCAAATGAGAATGCAGACCAATAAAGATAGCTAAATATGCAAAAATCTAGTGATCCATTTGATACACTACAAACCAGTTCTGATAATGTTACATTGCCTGTCTTCAATTTTAAAGATTAATTAACCCTAACTACTCTCCTGTGAGAGAACTGATAAACAAACATGTTGATTAACAGAGAAGTTAAAAAATACATAACATCATGCAAAAAATCCCTGTGCCTGAGGTGAGAACTCAGTTGTAACAAAGAGACCATAATTCTCAAGTCTGATATCTGGCTCCATGTTCCAAACACCATGTCACAAGAAGACATAAAGAAATGTGATGCAATGCTGCACAAAACCCCAGGATTTGTTGCTGGCATTTAAGAGTGGAAACTAAAACCAACTATAAATACATAAAACCTAAATAACCATACTGATCTTTTAAACTGTGACCCAACTTTAACCTACATAGTAATTATTTTCTCAGAACCAGACCAAAAGAAGTTTCCAAGGAACAGAACCTACCTTGATAAAACATCAAAGTACTTGTTCATCAACATACAGAAAGCTGTAGTGTACTGTATAGAAGGAGTTGTGGGGTCTAGTCCTGATGTGGTCCCTCTGCCATGATCTATATCCAATCCTGTAACCTCTTGGAGCCTGGGGTGGGAGGATGGCAGTCTGACTCTCTAACCATGGGTTCCTGCCGTGACCCTGTTTTCATTCTTCCCACATTTGTCATACTTTAGGACATGGTGTGGCCAGGTCTAATGCATTTTTAAATGATAAGAAAAATAAAGAGGGTTCACACTTTGCAAAGGAGGCAGCCAAGGTCAGGGAAAAGGTTAGTCCAGTCTCTCAACTTCCACAATTCAGCAATTGAGTGTTACTACATGATACGAGGTAAAATCGTATGTCACTGCCTTCCAGACTCTACACTCAAGTAGAAGAAAATGGATTCATCTGTGATGTGCAGACAGCAGCAGAAACTGGCCCATGATAGTTAGTTATATGTAGATGACAACTCCAGTCTTTCAGGTGCTCCATAACTGTTTGTCAAACTAAATTACTGTTCCCAGACACCAAAAGCATCCTTCTGATCTGAAAAAAAACTAACATGTCTCTGAAAGTGCCTATTTTGGTTACATGCTCACCACACTTTAAAAATCTGCAGCCTATTAAGGAAACATATGTAGAATAACAGGGGGCAGGTAGGTTGTAACAGGAAGAAAGAGTATCAAGACAGATTTTAAAAGTCATAAAATGTGGGTTTTGTTCTTCAGGTCATTAAAAAAAAACCCATACCAGTCTGCTATTTAATACAATAAAATATAACAATGAGGACCATAACAGCGTAGCTGTATCATACTGGAATACAGAAATGAAATAACATGTTAGATAAAGACAGTCTACCAAAGGACACAAAATTTAAACAGTGGCAGTAATTCGGTGAAGAGTAACTTCAGATGGCTTTCAATGGTTTGCACAGATACTAGGGAGCGACAGATCATCTCCACTGAGGCAGAATTGGCAAACTCCTACCCTTCTCTCTACAGTCTGGACACAGAGCTCCAAAAGCAGACTGGAATCTAAAACCAGCTACGGAGAAAAGTCACTACATTCCATAGCTCTTACTCTGGTATTTTCCAACATGTCAGAGTTGATAGCAATCATTTTATATTATAGATAGAGTACATGATTTAGGAAGATCTTTGATTTAGAGAAGTAGTTTCCAACATTGCTACAATTCCTTTAGGAAACATGATCTTATGAGCTAGTAGGAGAGATGGATAATTCTGTCTAAATTTTGTGTTTAATAATAATATACACCAAAGCAACTCTCTCCCAGATAGTCCACAATTGGATCATCCATTGAAGAATGAAAGTTGATTATTTCTATGTGTTGTGTGATAAGAGAGAAACTGGCTTCTAATTTTTAAAAATTGTGCCTTTTACTACTTTTTGTAATTGAAGTGTTGAAAGTCCAATACACTCCTTCAAGAGGGAAATCTAAACAGTTTTCTGTCAGTAACAGCAACATACAGTAGTCTGGAACCTCCTTGAAGTTAATTGCAGCACAGTTCACTAATGAAACTTTCCATCTATTAAATCTTAACAGGCATAACTATAAAAATGGCGCCAAGCTTTCTCCTGCTCTGGAATGTCCCAGCCAGCACTTTGTGACTTTTATCCTTTATCTTTGTAATTATTGTAATTATTACGGAGTTGGAATAGAATCAAGATCTAAGAATACAGTTTTCTTTTCCAAAGTTCTTTTTTTTCTTATATTCCTTGATGAGAAATGTTTCAGATGGCCTACCATAGATTTAACAACAGTGGCTGGTGATATTAATTTCACTGTAAACCCCACATCGGGTAAGGAACTCATGGATTTTCATTGAGATCTACAATGCATATAAGATGTACTAACAGCCTCAATAGAAGTGTGATTTCTTGGTAAACTGATTTAATATCTTATTCTTAATAATTTATGTCTCAGTAAAAAGTAGTTTTGTAAATATAATAAGAATGCAAAAAACATCAAAATCATTAGTCTCAGTTTTACAGCCTAACCAGAAAATATTCCCCCTCTCTTTAAAATATTATCCACCTGGAAATGTGTCTTACTTTATCAATATTTTGAAGTCTTTGGGTGAAGCTGTTTTCTATATTACTTATTTTCATGAAGTAAAAAATTTGTCTCTTAAATTGTTCCTATGTTAAATTGGTGCTCTTGCCCCAAATATTATTTTCTTAATTTTGAGTCAGTTCTTTCTAATATTAAAAAGAAATAATTTAGAGTAGCACTCATAGAAAGTGCAATTATTTTTTCATTGCTTCTAAGCCTTTGTACTAAATAGCAGCAGTTAGAGAAAGGAAATGTCTCACTAAGAGACCAGTTTAGTGACCAAATGAGGATGGACTGTATGCATAATGCAGTGCAATTGTCTTTATAAATTAATGCTTTGCTGCCAGATAAATGTATTTGCAGTCTAATGCCCAATGGGCATTTTATTCCATTTCCATTTTCTCTTCACAAGGCAAGTCAGAGCCAAAAAGACAGCATGTACATATATAGTTTTGGCTATGGTAACTAGGATATAAAACATGTTAATTAACTTCTGAAAAGTAAGTTTTGATTAGTTTTATAATAACTAGTTGGCACCTCAATGATAAAGTAGATTTTTTGAATGACCTTGCAGACCAAATTTTCTCTTAAACAATCATCAGTTCCTACTTTATGTATTAGGTGGTCATCTCTTTACAACTGAATTCTCGGCATGATGCGGGTGTTTCCATAAAGCATGGTTTCCCTGAATGTGATCAGGACATGGACCACCTATGTTATAATCACCCAGGGAACTTGTTAAAATCTCCAGTAGTCCAAGTGAACTACAAACTCACCACATGGGAGATGTGGGTCAGAAATTTGGGTTTTCCCAAACTCACTAGGACTCCTACGCTCTAAAATTTTGTACAACTTTGTTAATGCAACTTTAGCACTATTTATTAACTTTCATTTGTTCCCCTTACATATCATCTTTATTGTCCACAAATATCAAGTACAAGACACAATTCTGAGGGCCATGAGGATGACAAAGGTGAAGCAGATCTGTTTTCCAAGAGCTCACAACTCAGTCGGAGGAATAAATCAGAGATAAATAGAAACACAGCCTAGGATGTACATGTCCAGATAGCAAGAGTAGGAGTGTCACTTTCAAGCTCCTGATATGAGCAATTCTGTTTAAAAATTACATTTTATCTCTATTTATTATCATCCTGGATAGAAATTATCATTTCATTACAAATAAAAAATTTCAAGCTTAGGAAGCTACAGTGACTTTCCTGGGACCACTCAGCTTGTAAACCAGAGAGGTGACATAGGGCCCAGACCCTGCAGCCCCAGGGCTCGTGCCTGTGACAGCCCACCATACTGGCCTAACTAGCACTTTTGAGGAGCAAAGTTGGAATTAGTCTTGTTCTTGTTGATTACTAAACTTAAATTAGCATTGCCACCAAACTGTGGAGCCTAATGAATAAGACATCTGCTCTAAGATGTCCACAGCGGATGTGATTGACTCACAGCATAACCCCATTTCCCATTCATGACAGCAAGAATAAGAGAGTAAAGTTTGCTTTTTTTTTGTCTCTAATATTCAAGAACAAATTATTTTGTAAAAATGTTAGATCCATTCCAGTCCAGAATGGTTTATTATTTTCCAAACCATGAGCTTTATGTGTGTGTGCGTGTGTGTGTGTGTGTGTGTGGTTGTGGTGGTATTGAACCCAGAGCTTGTACATGCTAGGCAAACATCCTCCCACTGAGCTATATCCCAAGCCTTCAGTTTTTCCTAATTCTTTAACACAAGTGTAACTTGGGACAGTTGCAATTCAAATTATTAAAGAAGCATGATTATTTTTTAAGTTTTACATTATACCTTAAAAAAAAACTCTAGATTCATAAAGAATAGGTTCTCAAATGAAATAAAGCAAGAAATTTTAAAAAGCCCCACATAGTCAGAAATTTACTTCAGAGAAATCATAAGTGAAATGAGTCAAAGGAACCTTGTACCATAAAAACTTGAGTTATTTTAGGTCTGTTAATCTTATCTTAGTCTAAATTAATTTTTCTATGTATTACCTTGAAAGTATTAAATACAATTATTTCACAATGTGGTTTTAGTGGTTTTTAAAATAATTTATTTTTAGAGCAGTTTTAGGTTCACAGCAAAATTGAGAAGTAGGTAGAAAGATTTCCCGGATATCTCAAGATTTCCCCCACACATGCATTCCTCTCCCATTGTCAGCATCTCCCCCCACCCCGAGCAGTACATTTGTTAGTACTGATGAACTTTTATTGATAAATCGTAATTATCCAACATTCATAGTTTATATTAGGGTTCACTCTTGGTGTAGTACATTCTATGGGGTTGGATAAATGTATCATGAGGTGTTCATCATTATAAGATCACACAAATGAAGATATTCAATTCCCTAAACAGCCTCTGTGCTCTGCCTACTCACTTCTTTACCCAGTCAATCCCCAAACCCTGCAACCACCGATTTTTTAAAATTCTTTTATTGATACATTTTAGGTATACCATACATTTACGTTTATCACTGGGTGCTTGTACCTGAACATGATGTATCTTAGTTCTTATTTTTCCCCCCATTACCTATGAGCCCTTCAGCCCCCTCCACTCTTCCCTATTTATATAGATTTCGTTTCCATTTTTTTTCTTTTCTCATAATTTTTCCTTTCCCTTCGTCCCTTTCCCTTTCCCCTTCCACCACCACTACACCTTTGGACCTTTTCCTATTTCAAATTATGAATTATTCATTCTAATCATTTTAATCCTTATTTACACTTTCAGTTTCTCACACTAGAGTATTTACACATGTGTGTCCTATTTATTTCACTTAAGCGTATGGCTCAATAGGCAACCATTTAGCTATAAATGACTCTAGTTTCTTGTTCTTTATGGCTGTTCTTTATGGCTGTTCTTATGGCTATTTTATTAAAAAACCACATCTTGGGCCGGGGATTTAGCTCAGTGGTTTCGCCGCCTGCTACGCAAGCACAAGGACCCGAGTTCGATCCCCGGTACCAAAAAAACCACAAAAAACAAAAAAACCACATCTTCGTTATCCAGTTTCCAGTTGATGGGCATTTGGGCTGTTTCCAAGCTTTAGCTATTACAAACTGTGCCGCTATAAACATGGGTGCACATAGAACTCTTGAAGACACTGGCATAGGAAAAGACTTTATGAACAAATCCTTATTAGCATGGGAGCTAGTACAAAGAATCAACAACTGGGATCTCATCTTATTAAAAAGCTTCTGCACTGCAAGAGAAACCACCAAAAGAGCTAAGAGACAACCTACAATGTGGGAAAAAATTTCTAGCAGCTGTACCTCTGACAAAGGTCTACTAGAACATATAAAGAATTGAAAATAGTCAGATCCCCAAATTCAAAGACCCAATTCAAAAATGGGCATCCAAAATGAACAGACATTTCTCAGACAAAGAAGTAAAAGTAGCAAATAAATGTATGAAATAATGTTCAACATCACTGGTCATTTGAGAGATGCAGATGAAAACAACACTGAGATTCCACCTCACCCCACAAAGAATGGCTGCTATCAAGAAATCAACCAATAACAAATGTTGGCGGGGGTATGGGGAGAAAAGAACCCTGCTCCACTGCTGGTGGGAGTGCAGACTGGTGCAACCACTGTGGAAATCAGTATGGAGACACCTCAAAGAACTAGGACTAGAGGTCCCATTTGACCACTAATTTTTTTAATGTCTCTATAGTTTGTGCCTTTTCCAGTATGTCAGACAGTTGGAATCAAACAATATGTAACCCTTTTTAAATTGGTTCTTTACACTTAGTAATGTATTTAAGTTTCCTCCTTTTTTTCATATCTTTATAGTTCATATCTTTCTTGAACTGATTGATATCCCATTGTCTATGTGCACCCCCATTTATTTATCCATGTACTGAAGGACCTCTTGGTTGCTTTCAAGATTTTGGCAGTTTTGAATAAAGCCGCTATATGGATCCATGTGGAGGTTTTTGTGTGGGCATAAGTTTTCAACTCCTTTGAGTCAACACTGAAATGCACAATGCTGGATTGTATAGTAAGAGTATTGTTGGAAACTGCCAAACTGTCTTCCAAAGTGGCTGTAGCATTTTGCATTCCCACCAGCAATAAATGAATGACCTGTTGCCTTGCATCCTCACCAGCATTTGGTTTTGTCAGGGTTCCAGATCTGGGCCATCCTACTAGATGCATGATGAATGCCATTTAAATTTGCATTTCTATGATGGCTTATGATGTGGAGCATCTTTTCATGTGTTTGCTTGCCACATGATGTCTTCAGCAAGTGATCTGCTAAAGTCTTAGGGCCATTTTTAAAAATTAGGTAATTATTTTCTTATTTTTGAGTTTTAAGTGTTCTTTGTATATTTTGGATAATAGTCTTTTAACACCTGTGTCCTGTACAAATATTTCCTCCCACTCTATGTCCTGTCTTCTCATTCTCTTGATGTTAAATTTCACAAAGCAGAAGTCTTAATTTTAATAATGTTCAGTTAAGCTTTGCACAGTGGCAGTATCGTAGCCAATGAGGTTTATCCAAGGCGCGATTATTGCTAATTGAAAACTAATAATGTTCAGTTCATAGACTTTTTTCAAGAGGTAATTTTCTAATATCTTGGTTTGGTGGTTGATTTTTTTTTTTTGCTTTATTTTTCTTTTAAGAATCCATGTCTTTAAAAATCTAAAGAGGCCAGGGATTTAGCTCAGTGGTTCCATCACCTGCCTCGCAAGTGTAAGGACCTGAGTTCGATCCCCAGTACCAATAATAATAATAATAATAATAATAATAATAATAATAAAAATCTAAAGTAAGATTTTTCAATATAATGCAATACTTGTAAAATAATCATGCTTCTTTAATAATTCAAATTATCATTGACTTCTGTCATCCCTAAATTACACCTGTGTTAAAGAATTAGGTAAAATGCTCATGGCTTGGAAAAGAGTAAGCTCAAAGAATGGTATTATTGAACACAGTGAGCCTTCATAGTTATAAGGATATCCAGATGATCCATTTCATATTGGTGAGTTGTGACAGTTGATATACTTCAAGGAGATGGTTTGTTTTATCTAAGGTATCAATTATATGTATGCAGAGCAGTCCATATTATTACTTTATGGTCCTTTTTATGTTTGCAGGGTCTATTGTGATAACTCCTGTTTCATTCCTGATGTTGGTAATTTGTGCCTCTTTTTCTTGTTTGTGTTAGCCTTGCTAAAGTTTTGTCAATGTTGATCTTTTCTTTTTTCCTTTTTTTTTTTTTTTGGTACCAAGGATCAAACTCAGGACCTTGTGCAGGTGGCAGCACCACTGAGAGAAATCCCTGGCCCTAATGCTGATCTTTTCAAAGAATCATCATTATTGATTTTTCTATTGTTTTTCTTTCATTTGATTTTTGCTCCTTCTCTCCTCCTGCTTGACTTAAGGATATTTTGCCCTTCTTTTCCTATTTTATTCTTCTTTCTTTTAGTGGGAATTAAGATTATTTGATGTAAGACTTTTCTACTTTTCTAACATATGCATATAGTGCTATAAATTTTCCTGTGATCTTGTTATGATTTCTAGTTTTACTCTACTATAGTCAGAGACTCTATATCATTTCAGGCTCTTTAAAAATTTATTTTGTAGCTCAGGGAACAATTTATCTTGGTATGTATTTCAAGGGCTCTTGAAAGTAATGTTCTATTGTTGGGTAGAATGTTCTACAAAGATTATTATATCCTACTTGGTAATAGTGTTGTTCAGTTCTATTATATCTTTACTGATTTCTGTCTAGTTGTTCTATTAATTGTTGAGTGAGGTATTGACAAAACTATATAGATTTCTGCATTCCTCCATTCAGTTTCATCAGTTTGTGCTTTACACATTTTGTAGCTCTGTTGTTTGGTGAACAAGCATTTAGTATTGCCAAATGTCCTTGGTGGTGGACCGACCATTATGTCTCATTCTGTCTCTGGTGATTTTCTTTGCTCTGAAATATATTTTTTCTGTTAATATAGCTATTTGTGCTTTTCTTGGATTAGTGGTTGCATGGCATGTTTTTTCTATCCTTTTACTTTCTGTCTGCATTATACTTGAAGTGTTTCCCACAGACAGCATATAGCTGGCTCATGTCTTTCATCCACTGTCTTTTAATTGGTATATTTAAACCATTTATATTTAATATAATTATTCATGTTCCAGGGCTTAAGTCTGTCCTTTTATTTTTTTCTATTTGTTATATTGGTTTTCTCTGTTGGTTTTTTGATTTTCTTTTTTCCTATTTTCCTATGGATTACTTGAACTTATTTTAAGGACTCCATTTTGATTTATCTATATTATTCTTGAGTATGTCTCTTTATATGCCTTTTTCAGTGGTTGCTCTAGATATTACATCAAATAACATGACATCAGTGTCTACTGTTTCACTATTTCACCAAGGTGAGTAAGCATAGAAAACCTGACTTCTCTTACATCTCCTCAATATCCCTAATTTGCAATATAGTTGTTTTTATTTCTCTAGATATATTTGAAAAATATTATAGACTAAATAGACTATGAAACATAACTTAGAAATCAAGAGAAGGAAAGGCCATTGTATTTACTCACATTTGTGCTGTCTTCTTTCTTCCTTTTCTGATTTCCCAAGGTTTCTTGTATTTTTCTCTGCTTAAAGAACTTCTCTAGGCCATTCTATTAAGATAAGCCTGCTGAAGACAAATTCTCTTAGCTTTTCTTCATCCAATGATGCCTTGATTTCCCCTTCATTCCTGAGGATATTTTTGCAGGGTATAGGATTCTGGATTGACAGTTTTCTTCGAACCCTTGGAAAATATTATGCCACTTCATTCTAAGTGGTTTATGATAAGAAACACAGTGTCATTCTAATCACTTTCCCATATAGATAGATGTTGTTACTTTCTGGCTACTTTTAGAGCTTTTTTCTTTTCTTTAGTTTTCAGACACTATGATATGTTTTGGCCTAGATTTCCTTGGCTTTATCTTGTTTTGAATTCTCTCAAGTTCTTAAATCTGTAGGTTTGAATCTCTTGTTAAATTTGAGAAGTTATTGGTCTTTATTTCACCTAGCACATTTTCAGCCTAATCTCTTTCTCCTCTCCTTGGATTCTATGAATGATGGATCTTTTAATAATAGTCTCACAGGTCCCTGAAGCTTTGTTTAGTTTTTTCCCCTTAAATCTGTTTTTTCTCTGTTGCTCAGATTGGATAATTTTCATTATTCTACTTTCTGGTTCACAGATTCTTTCCTCTGTCCCCTCTATTTTCTTTGGGTTTTTTTGGTACCGGGGATCAAACTCAGGTCCTTGCGCTTGCACAGCAGGAGGTGAAACCACTGAGCCAAATCCCCAGCCTATGTCCGCTCTATTTTCTATTGAGTCCATCACTGAGCTTTTAATTTTCATATTATATATTCTAAAGTTTCCAATTAGTTCTTCCCAATATCTGCCATTTCTTTGGTGATATTTTCTTTATTGAGGTTTTCTATTTTTGTTTCAAATGTGCACAATTGCTCACTGAAACATCTTAGTCATAGCTCATTTAAAATCTTGTCTGGCAATAGTTTTTTAAAAATTTTATTGGTACATTTTAGGTATACAATATAATGACATGCATGATTGGAAATTTGCACCTTTACATAATCTCTCTTGGTTCTTATTTTTTCCCCATTCCTCTGTCCTCCCTTCAACCCCTCCATCCTTCTCTATTTACAAAGACTTTGTTTCCATTTTTTCATTTTCTCATATTAATTCCATTCCCTTCTTTCCTTTCCCCTACCCCTCCCACTTCCCCTTTGGTAATTCTAACTCTTCAATCATCTCAGTCTTGGAATCTATAGTGGATTTAATGGTAGTGTCCCTGGGCCCCCAAAAACCATTTGCCCAAATCCTAATCCATAGAATTTATGAATGTGCTTTATTTGGGAAAGGGTATTTGCAGATGTAATTAAAGATCTTGAGATGAGAAAGTCACCCAGCATTATCTGAGTAGGCCTAAGTCCAATGATAAATGTTCTTATAAATGAAAAACATAGACCCCAAATTGAGGATGGCTTCATAACCATTGGATGATGATGAAAGTTCCAGTTCCTTACCAGCACTCTAGTTTGACAGGAGAAGAGCATCATTATTGCCAAGTGAGGAGTGCAGTTGACAGGAAATAGTGATTGATTGAATGGGCAGGAAAAGTTAAGATCTATGTCCAGGTCTTTCCATGGGCAACAGCTTAGGGAGTAGTACCATTGTCCAAGACGGGCACACTGGGGAGAAGCAAGTTTGAGGGAGGAGGAAAGGATTACAGGGTAGTGGTGGTGAACCTATGACACATGTGTTGTTTTTCTTTTAAAACAAGAAATGTTAATGTAGGACTTGTTTTTTCTAAACTAAAATCTCAGTAGTCAGGTTTAACTGCAGTATTGGCACTTTGCAATAAATAAGTGGCCTTTGGGTTGCAGTTTGGAAACTTGGCTCTAAAAAGTTCATCATCATTGGTATAGGGTGAGTTTAGTCATACTGAATTTCAGTGACCTGTGGGAAATTCACATGGAACTCATCCAGAAAGCAGTTGGATGCACTTGGCTAAAGCTTAGGAAACAAGTCACCCTGGGATGGTTGAGATATCTAGGGAAGATGAAAAGTTAGAGCCCAGGGCCTTGAATGGAACCCTGCAGATCCTAAGTGTTGAAGCACCAATGGAGAAAGAGAAGCCAGCAAAGCAGATAGTGAAGCAGCAGCTATAGGAGTAGGAAGGAAAGGCATATCCCTAATGTGTGCAAGCAAAGCTGATGCACTTGCTGGGACCATGAGCCCCAGGATTCCCTCCTGTTGAGGCACCTTCAGTCCTATGGCATTCCCTGGCCCTGTTCCATCACAGGCTTCCCTGATAGGAAACATGGCCCCTCATCCAGAAAGATAATGCCAGCCACAAGTTCTAGGCAAGTGAGATTAGTGTTGAAAAGAAACAAGGGCCACTTTCTGTTAGAAGCTCCTCTGTGAAAAGAGGAGTGAAATCCCTGGAGAAGGTAGAAAGCTACTGCCATTTCCTATAAATAGGAAGGTCAGAGCAGCTCTGAAGATAATTGAGCCAAATCAACACAAGGGACCCAAGAGGTGACTTTTGCACAGGGAATTTAGTGAGAGCACAAAAGGGGGAGAAAAGCAACATATAGTGATAATCATTCAAGATGAAAATAGATGCAAAATTTTCAGGTTAATTCTGGGATTTTTTGTTTGTTTTAGATCATTAAATGACAAGAGACATAGCTCTTGTTAAATGAAGGATTTTGAATTTCAACATGGAAAATGGTTTACATTTTTATTTCAGCTTCCCTCCAGGATATTTTCTGAGTTCCTTTTCAGTGCTGGTTTCCTATAAACACCACAGCCCAGAAAGCACTTGACAATAATAATAACAGCAACTGACATTATTAAGTCCCCACCATGGACCTTGTTCTCTGCCAAAATCTTTCCAAAATTTATCTAATTTAATCCTCCCTCCAATGCTATGACAGGCATTATTGTGCCTGTTATGAGTTATCTAAGGAACAGAGAAGTTAGGTAATTTATCCAAGATCACACAGGTTCTGAGTGACCTTGTATCAGCACTAAGTGGAGTTCCACATACACTGAATCTCTGACACATTTTCTGTCTGGAAAGTGGGAATCCAGTCTGCAAGGATGGCAGCCTAAGTGTCTCATGTCTCAGACACCTGTAGACATTGGCGTCTCCACTATAAAGCATCGAAGCTTCTGAATCAACTGGTTTTGTTTCTGTAAGTGTAGGATTTCTTGGAATGTTAGCTTATTCTTCAGCCAAACAATAACTCTCTGGAGCCTAAGTGAGAACCCCACATTCTTATATGATGTGCCACGGCATGACAGGGAGCTGTGACCATGTCTCAGGACCAAGGGAGTTCACTGTTACTATGCAAAACCTGTGGTGTCAAATATTCCAGTGCAGTACGGCAAAATGGGAACTGAAAATGCTATTGAAATTGGCAATTAGTAACTTCTTCCAGGTTAGTCTGAGTGTAGGGTGGGCATGGGAGGCAAAGCAAGGGGATTTGAAGAAGATAAGAAAACAGGACAAGGAAGCTAGACAATTCTTTTAAGAAGGATACAAGAGGAATAGAGGCAGTTAGAGAAGGATCTATATTATACAAATTCAGCCAAAAGGATCAAATAGCTTAGCAATGAAACTCAAATTGTATGGGAATCTCACTTAATTTTGGATTCAACACATTCACATTTATAAAGTACTAACTTTATGCTAAGCAATTGCTGGAACTCTCAGACACTTAATTTTTATTATGTAAAGCTGGTATCCTTTATAATGGGTGAACAAAGATAAAGAATATTTTCTCTCCTGGCAATGGAGTAAAACTTGTCTGGAATGGTTTGTAATAGTGTGAGTTCAAAATAATAGAATTTTAAGAAAACCTTTATGCATTGAGATCTCTCTTACCTTACTGCTAACATAATTATTCACTGGCTCAACACATAAAAAATGTTTGGTCAATCAATATATGATGCTTATTCCTCTTTCACTACATTTTTGTGGCTTTGCTAAATCAGCTGGGAAACATTTTTAAAACGCACTACGCTGTTTAACTATTTAATTTTCTCTCTGGCTAGGCATGGCTTTTTATCCTATTCCAGGCAAACCATGAATAAACTGCTCTGTAAAAGCCTCAAGTTGCTCTAGGAACAGACTAGATGACACATAGGTCTGCCTCGTTCCTTTCTGTGCTCACTGGTTCCTGTGTATGTACCATTTCGTTTTCAAGACTGGCTCATGGTGAAACATAATTACTACAAGCGCAAAATTCATCTTTGTTTACCCATCACACTTTACAACGCTTTGTCAGTCAAAGGAAAAACTCTTTAAATTAAAAAAATTAAAATCCTAGAATAATTGTTATCTCTTCCCTCAGCAATCCTAATAATTGTTACCTCTTCCCTTGTGTTGGTCGCTTTCCAAATATGTCAGTTGTAACTTCAAGCCAGACACTCTGCCCTCTTGGCCTTCATTTTGCTGTAGGTTTAGATTGTATCTCCCTTGGATTGTTACAACACCCTTCCACCCTGACTCTAGTTATTTTTCAAGGTTTTTTTCCTGACATCATCTTTGCAATTATTCAAAGGCTATGGATGTCCCATGTACAGTCACAAGGAACCCTTCTCCCACTTGCTGAAAGGGGCATGGAGGACCCTATCTGAACAATTTCCCTTCAGCATTCCGCTTGCACTTCTTGAACCACTGAAATTCCCTGTGTTGTGCTGTTGACACCAGAACACTAAAAGTAAACTTTAAAGGAAAATCTTTTTGGTTTTGTCTTCCAAATTTTCCAGTATCGGAATGGAACAACTTTTATCCCAGACAAGAGGACATGACCACCCTTTGTTCTGACACTGCCCTTCTCAAAGTGAAACTCAGCCATTCTTACACTAAAAGGCCTTAAATCCACAGGCTTCTTGTCTATTTTAACTCAGGGAAAAACTAAGTTTTTACTAGCTCTTTGTTCTATATCAGCTAGTTCTCTGCCCTACTCAGAACAAGTTCTATTATTTGATTGCCATGTAGTAAAGTGACACTAAAGAACATTTATCATACCTCCCAAATGGTCAAATATGGTAATTCCCAATGGCCAAGTAGAAATAAAATGTGTGGCTCCTGGACCTCTTTTCTATTAAAAACTTCCACTGAAATATTGAAGTCACCGCAAAGTCGACAGTAGATACTACAAATGGATCAGTGCTTTTTAAAGGTCAGCAAGTCTCTTTCTCTCTACATCTTAAAAACTCCCATTGAGATAGATGGGAAAATCCAGTACAGGCTCTGAGACATAGAACAGGCCACTCGCCTTGTAAATGGAGGACTGAAGTGATACTGCACTTGACACGTGGAAAATAGACAATCAAAATTCCATACTTGTCCATCTTTTTCTCCCTTCAAGTAAGAACTTCATGTCTAAGGTGAACTTGCTTATTTTTACAATTTTCTTAAAGACAGGGCATTTTAAAAATCATTTTCTTCTCTGGGATGCTATTTACAGTGGAGTTAGGGCTAGGGCAGACTTTGAGCAGACAAAAGTTTGAGGCCACATTCCTAATGATGGATAATAAATAACAGGCAGTCATTAAATGGCAAAGATATGAAGTGGGAGCAGAAAGGGCTCTTAAATTGCATCTCTGATCCCGCTGTATGAGCCTGGCTAAGTGGGTCAGGTATTTCTCTAACTCTTCTATTAAACAATCTTCACAATATCTCTTCTTCAACTTCACAGGTATAGGGTGAAAAAGAAAATGTAATTTTTGAAAAGGTTTTTTTAAAATGGAAAATGATATATATAAATCAGGGTGAAAGAAATCACTTTATATATGCTTTCTGCCAACTTTATAAATTCACCATAATCCAGGGCCATTTCTGGGCCTCTGTTAGGAATCTTTCTGTGGGTCAGTAGAAAAATTACTGTCTTATCTCCTATAAAAATAAAGGATCAAAGGATCATGGGTACAAAAAGACTTTTGTACATCTCTCTGCCTCCCGATGGGACCCACCACTCGGAATGGCAGGAAGCTACTCGCCTTTTTCTTAAACTCTCCTTTTCTCCTTATGTTGAATCCAAACTCATCCAAGTGACATTATTTAAAATATATACAGAATGTGTGGTCACTCCTCTCCTTTCAGAAGTGTGTGCATTATGGGGACTGACCCTATTCCTGCTACCTAAAACTACTCCCCAACACCCTACACTCATACATAACCCATTCTACTTAGGGAAAAAGAAAGTCTTGTATTTTTAACAAATAGGGTTCCCTGGTTAATTGAATTTTCTGGTCATTAAAAATAAACTTTTAT
Organism: Heterocephalus glaber; assembly: GCF_000247695.1. Next base: position 12,782,207 of record NW_004624787.1, read on the forward strand.
ATTTTGAGCTCTTTGCATTCCTCAACAAGTTCAGCATGATGAACATACACTTTTCATGTGACTTGCAATTTGCAAGGAATAGGGCCATCTTTCCCAAAATGTTAGGTTGGGCAGTATCTTGAGCACAATTCATGAAGGTAGAGTCAATTAATGAAAAGATTCAGTGTGTATTAGTCTCAGAACATGCCCTAAAAGGGGCCAGGGATTTAGCTCAGTGGTTCTGCCGCCTGCCTTGCAAGTGCAAGGACCTGAGTTCGATCCCCGGTGCAAAAAAAAAAAAAAAAAAAAAAAAGAACATACCCTAAACGATGATAGTTTTAAAAACAAAATCCTTATTCTTTGATTATCATCTATCATTTGTATTTCTCCCCAGATAAAAGTGGGGAGAATATATCTGGTTGTCTGAGAGTTGCTATTAGTTGAACCTAGACTGGATTCTAGAGTCTTAGCTAATTTTGCTTTTATAAAATTAAGGAAAACAAAACCATACAGTTTTCTGATGTTATATAAAACCCATCCCCCTCCCCTCTCTTTTCTGGTTTCAAGATTATCGGACCAAATTTTTGAGTGTTAACAGTCATAAGGTACAACATATTAGTCATTGGGATTATATTGGTGTTTTCATTTTTAACTGTTATTATCACCTTTCTCTCTCTATTCCTCATGGGGCCAACCCCTAAGATCTACAAAGCTTGGTAATATTCTTGGCAGTAAACTTCAGTATTTGAACTCTTAGCCCTTTCCAGGGAGCCCTGCTGAGGCACAAAAGGATGGACTTGGGTTGGTGTGGGGTGCAAATCCTGCATCCAATTACCAGCTTTGTTACTTAACATTTCTGTGCAATACTTAGCCTATCTATAAAATGAGTAAGACAGTACTGCCAGTTAGGGGTATTGTGAGGTTGAAATTAGATAATCTGGTTGAAGAACTTGAAGCAGAATGCTCTACTTACATGCAACTATTTTTACTGTTTTTTTGATCCTCTTGCTCTGTGCCTACACTGGGGTGTTTCTCAGAGGAGGTCTACAGACCAGTTGCACCAGAAATATCTTGGTAGTTTTTAACTCATGTGGATTCCTGGTCTCCATCCCCAGAGAAGTCTCATTCAATAGGTCTGGAATGAGTTGCAGAAAGTGGTATTTTCTGTAGCTGCTCCCCCATTCTGCTACACCAACACGTTTGAGAACCCCACCCGTGGTGGATCTGAAAAAAATCTTTGCTGAGTCCTGTTGATTGATTTGGACTGTTAACGGTGGATTTTCTTTAACCTGACTTTCTTTTTCCTTTTCAGTGCAGTATTGAGTCTTTTCTTCCACTGTAGAAATTCAGATAATTTATACTCCAGTGTCATGGGCACTTGTTATTGGTTGTCTTCCTGACATCTGAACCTCAGCATGTAAATTCTGCACTGGAATAATCTCAGTGGGAACCCCCCTCCCACCCCACAGACTGAAGCAGGAATGGCGTTCTTCACACTCCCACCCAACTCTTATGTGTCTATCCATGTGGTTGCACACATAGGCACAAGCACGTGTGCACATTTGGCACAGTGACAATGGCCAGGCAGTGACAGTGGCCTAGCCACTAATGCTGTAGCCAACAGCCCTGACAGTGCGTTTTAGTCTCAGTGATAGGGAGCATCCCCACTCTTGCCCCTGCCAAGTTTGGATAAAAATGTCTTTGATAAGGTGGGAGACAGTGGCTTTTTTAGCATTAAGATATTTTCCAATTATGCTAAAAGCTGGACAATCTTAGGAATATTTGATAAGGTTAAGCATAGAGACAAAGACTCTGCTAGCATATTAACAGGGCAGGATTATGCCTTGTGTGGTCAGTGCATTTTTGCAGGAGAAAGATCTGCTTCTCTTGAAGATGCTTCACCCTCAGCTAAAATGAGCAACACTACTGCTTTTGATCTCCTTCTTGCAGAACTTGAAACCAATACCCAATTCCTACTCTGGGACTATCAGGTAAAACCAGATGGAACTGAGTGCCTGCATCTAACCATAATCCACAGAAAGGCAAAACCTGAGGAGAGAGGGCAATGGTGAAAGATGGTGGGAGAGGCCTAAAGAAATGGAGAGGAGAGATAAGGAGGCCACGAGGGTCCACATGGGTAGGAAAGAGGGGCTGCCTAATCCTACCCCCACCCCATTTTCTTGGGATAGACTCAGTGGAGGTGCTTTTCATGCCCCTCCTGTACTCATATCCCTTGGAAGTAGGAGGACCTTCAATGATTGCAGTTCTCCCCTGCTCACCCTTTTTAGATCAAGAATGATCCCCTAAACTCTCACAAACTCTATGTGTGCTCAGAGGCAGGGCTTTTGGAAGATGAGTGGATCATGGGACCATTATACCCACATGTGATGTTATGAGGCAGGACCTGGTCAGAGAGATGTCACAGGACATGGGGTGGGGGGTGGCCCAGGAGGATATATCTCCTCTAGGGTCCTCCCTTGCTCTCCACTTCCTAGACTCCAGGCCATGAGTAGCTTTCCTCTGCCAGACCCTTCCACCATGCCATTTCTACCTTGGAGCCAGCTGACCAAGAACTATAACCATGAGCCAAAATAAACCTGTCCTCCTTTAAGTTGGAGGTGTTGGCTGTTGTGTCATGAGAAAATGACTACGACACTCTCTCTCTTTCTATCCCCTCCTTTCCTGTCTCCCTCTGCAACCACCCTGCCCATTACATACTTATATTCTGACCTGCTCTCCTACATTCAAAATTGTCATGTGGTATGCATGAGTTCCCTTCAAAAGGAAGACTAACACAGTTGGAGATACATTTGCATCAGAAGCACCTGTTGGGAAGCTGTAAGCATTTTTGGCAGAGGAGCTGGAGACATCAGGGGCCATGCTTTCAAAGTGCTAGGGCTTGGGCTTGATGACCTTCGAAGTCTCTTGCACCCAGAATATTCTTGTACTGTGAATATTCTACACACTTTAAAAATCACAGCTTTATCAAGTACGGTTCTGCATCTTAAGTAATCCCTTTACCATTCTGAGTCTCAGTTTCTTTTTATATATGTTGGAGATCGTGAACATTATGAGTTATCTACCCTATGTTTATTCCCCATATTTTCCTTTTTAATATAAATCTTACTCTGTTCTGATATCCTCTACCTCTCCCCTCACTACCTGCTTCAGGGAACCCTGACCCCAGTCCAAGCCCCAGAAATGGGCCTGATTGATCTAAAACTAATCCCATTCTTCTTGCTAAGAAGAAAACACAATCATGGCCAGTGAGACTTGAAGGGAAATTTGCAAGATAGCACTTGGATAAAAAAAAAACTTTCTCACTCTTAAAAGTGAGCCATAGATTGGAAAATAATCTTTCATTTTTCTCTAGAAATACTCGGCTTTGTTGTGGTATCTAAACTGCTGCTGCTGTCTTCCTACCAGCCTGAGAATGTAGGCAACACCAATGATAGATAATTGGGGGTCTTGGTGATAATATTGAGTTGGTGAGTCAAGCAACCCTAAAATCTTCCCACAGCTCTAAACTAAAATAATGTATTTTCTTGTTCGAGATATATTGAATTGAATTTTCTGTTACTTGAAGCTTAATGCATCCAACTGACAGAGTAGAAATAATAGTACCTTCAAAGAATATTTGTAAGGGCCTAAGGAGATAAACACACAAAAAAAATACATTGTAAAACTAAAGCAGAACACAAAGCTAATACACTGGGCAGGGGATGTATCTCAGTGGTAGACTACTTGCCTAGCATGCATAAGACCCTAAGTTCCATCCCAAGTACTGCCAAAAAAAATTTTTTTTAAAACAAATACATTGCTACAACCACTGGCTGCTCAATTCTCTGTCTTCCATATCTTCATGAAGTTTATATTCTGCAGGAACTTTAAAACAAAATAATTTCTAAATGTAATTGATATTGCCTCAATATAAAGAGAGGATGAGAAGGTGAAACATAGAAAATTGACCTGAGGTTTTCTATGACAACTGAGATTTGTCCAGGGAAATGATCTAGTCCTTCTGCTACCCTCCTTAACAGGTGTTCCACCCTGCCCCTTTAACCCAAGTGCCCAAACTAGTTTAGCCTTTCTTGACTATTTTCTTTTACTATCATCTTTGTGCTTCTGTGTGTCATTTTCTCTCTGTGTTCCCTTACACTCCCCACTGTACTCCCATTGACTAGAATGACACTCAATAGCAAAGGCAGAGATAATCAATGTCAAAACATGGTCTGAAATCAGCCCTGGATGGTTGCAGCTGCGCCACTTTCTAATTCACTTGGAACTTTATGGATGGCTTTTCTCTCTCCCATCACAGAGCAAATAATAATGCTGAGGAGGTCAAGATAGGGCTGCACTCTGTTCCTCTCTGGGTACTATTTAATTCTAAGTGTGTTTTCAACTGGGGATTTAGAGCAAAGCAAGATAGTGCCTGAAACATCTTTCCTTTCCTTTTAGATGATTAGTACATAAGGATGTGCTGCCAAGACAGAGCCCATATATGAAGTCTAGCTGCTCTTGCCAGCTGTGTTGATTTCCCTTGTCCTTGAAATCAGTTATGACCTCATTTCTAATCTCAGCTATGGAGCTGGATTTGAAGAGATCTTTGCATAGCAGGAGAAATAATTGAAATCAAAATTCTTATTTCCTAAGAGACACAGTGTTCTTGGAAAACCTTGCATGGACCACTGATGTAAACTACGCAGAGATTTCTATGAAGAATGACAACATATACTCATATATGATCAGCAACCAAGATTTTGAGGGATCTCACAGCTATTGAGCCCAGAATCTTGCCTGTAAAGATTTAGAAGTAAGAGAAATTACTTAACCTCCCAAATATGATACAATGTGCCCACAAGAGCAGGCAGCAGGAAAAGTAACTATAACAAGCAGCTACTATTTATTTAGTTTGTACCATGAGCTTTGCATTCATCAATTTAGGTATCAGAAAAACCCCTATGTTATAGATGCTATTTACCCTCATTTTAAAAATGAGAAGGGAGAGCCTTAAGATATTAAATATTGTATGACATATACCAGCTAATAGTTTTGAAAACTAACAGATGATTTTCAAACCAAGGACTGGGCAACTCTGAAGTCTATGCACATCACCACTTGCTAGACTATGTATTATATCAGATGCTAGTAGACTCTAATCTTACCAGGCCAGCATTTCTATTCAGAAGAAAATGGAAATTAGAGTAAGGTATTATTCTAAGCTTTTATAGCTCTTCATGGTTATTGAATTCTAACCAATGTTCTAGAGAAAAAATGAGCCTCATAATATGGTCTAAACCTACTTAATAGTTGTGTATATTAAAATAGTATCCAGATAGAATATAACTAGGTCTGTTTTCAAAGCACATCATCCTCTTCCCTTAAAGCTCTAAAAGATTGTTAGAAACAAGAGTTTCTTTTTTTCTTTAAGGATTAAAACAAAACACCTTGACTGTATCCTTTCAGATCTCCCCTATTTATCAGGCTGACATTTTGAAATTTGGGTTTGCTATGAAAATAGTTTATCCAATGAAAGAACATTGTGTTGGGCCAATGTCTTTTTTGAGCACCGTGATTCTTGGTTTCATTGTTCTGTTTTGCTGCAGAGTTATCATGGCTATTTTTAAATTGCTGCCGTAGACTTGTCAGCCTCCAGCCACTCCTTCCCTCAGCTCTCTGGGCTCCAGTTGCCTTTTCAGTCCCACTGCTGAGCCACCCACATGCAAGATTTTCATGAATTCTCATCTATTCATAATTGCTTCTCAAAAACTAGAAAATTGTGTTTGTGCCCTATTCCCCGCCAATCTACATTAGCCCTCTGACTGAAGTAGTGACCTGCCATGCTTAAACAGTTAGCATAATGTAGAAGACACATGGGCCTCCTCCACACTGCTAACAGAACACCAAGTGTGGCTTAAGAAAGTCAGAGAAAAATATGTTTCACAGGAGCCAGCAGTGGATTCTGGCAAACCATCTCCACACACACACTGCTGCCATGAGACCATCACACTTGGTGGAGCAAGCTTCCTCCATCTGAGCTCTGAGACTCAGCAGCATGATTCCCGTGACTCAAATGCAAATTTGTGCTTCAGAATTATCACTTTACATTCAGTGCAATGTTATGGTGGTGTAATGTCCCTGTCCTAATTGATGTTCATTTCTGAAGTATGGATTTGAGACCTATCCTTGGCTTCAGATCATGCAAAATTTGTTTTCATTATTCATTATTTCATTGTTCATTAATTCACCCATTCATTCATTCACTAACTCGGTTATTGATGATCAAGGTTTTTTTACTTCCTTATTCCTCAATATCCCCAATGTAAGAGCTACATTATTAAAGATTTCAGAATTAAGTTCAGAACATCTACCTTTTAATAAAAATGTTAATCGGGAATAACATTAATGAGCTGTGAGAGGCTAAGGGCACAGGCTCCACTGCCATAAGCTGGAATTTAGATACTACCACTTGAGCTGTATGATTTTGGGGAGCCTACTCAAGCCCTAGTTTCCTCACCTGTGAAGTGGGAGCAATCTCTATCTCAATAAGGTTATTATGAAGATTAAATGAGTAAATACAAGAAAAGCTCTTAAAATACAGGATTTACAAGCACTCTCTATTTTTGTGCATCAAGCACTATGATCAACATTTCACATAAATCATCTTAAATCTATGATCAGGAAATATTTTTATCTCAGTTTGAATATAAGAAAGCCAAGGCTTAGAAAATTTCAACAATTTGCCCAAAGTTGAACAGGCCTAGTTAGGAGTGAAGCCAAGATTTCAGGCCAGGCATCCATTCTGTCAACAGCTCATTTGCAGACAAACTCTGCTTCATGGGCTTGACACTGACCTTCCAACCACACTGGGTTGGATCAGGTGCAGGGTTAGTTTATGGAACTGTACAAAAGTAAATGGCCCTTTAGAGAGTGTAACACTCTAGTCAGTAGCATGCACCCCACCACCACCATATATAAATGGAAGAATCCTTGACTATCTTCCTTAATTTCTTTTTACTTTGCCAAGATTCTTATTGGTGACTATAGAATTTCTCTGTACTCTGAAAAAGAAAAGTAACAGCAAGAAAAATTGACCTTAATGAATTGGTTGCTATTCATAAAGCAGTGTTTTTGAAACAGAACTGAATTATATCAAGAACTAAAATCTCTTTCCAGTCCTTTAAGAATATATTGATATAGATTCAGACAAATGCTTGCAATTCTTAATGGAAATGATATGGAAATAAATACTGAAAAATAGCAGGTAGACAATGAAATGATGAATTGTTTTGTCATCCGCTCTGAGAAATTCAAACTTACCCTTCCTTTGAGTACAGACTATAGAGCAGGAAGCAGGGCAGGGGCCATGATTTTACTGGCAGGCTTCACATCCTTTGGGGACTCTCTGTCACTCTGTGTAGTTTTATACCCTATCAAAGAGATTCTTTTTGTTTAGAAAATGAACATGGCTCTTATCAAATATTATACAATCAGTTATTTAATTAGACTAAGGTGATATATTAATTTTGAGTATCTGTTGGGTAGGCATGCAGTGGCTCAAAGAAATAAAAATAGTTGAAATAATGGCTATCCTTTATTGAATGCTTTCTGTATGCCAAACATTTTATGTATATTATCTAATTTAACCTACATAAGTTATAAAAATAAATATTGTTATGTCTCTATTATAGATGAGGAACAAAACTGAAGTACAGAGTTGAAGTATGTTGCCAAAGTATGGCAAGGACTCCTAACCTTTCACTGACATTTGTGTTCTTCCTTCCAGAGAACCCAGTCAGTTACAGTAGTGGCTGTCCAGCTGTGGACTACACTTCCCAGCTTCCTCTGCATCTTGGTGAAGCCATGTGATTAGTTCTTACCAATAGAAACCGGCAGAGGTTGTGTGTTAATTGCTGACCGTGCCTTCTCCCTACCTGTCTGCTGGTGGAATACAGAAAATTTGGAAGTTCTGGGAGACTGAAGAGCCGCAAGACAAAGGAGCCTCGGGCCTCAATCACAATATGCAAGATTGCTCATCAGGGACAATAACATAAATTGTTACATGAGAGAGAAATAAAATTCTTTTGTGTCAAAGAACTATTAATTCGGGGTGTATTTGTTGAACTAACCAGAGTTACCTTAACAAATACACAACATTATCCTAGAAGTGTCAGAGAGCACACAAAGAGATTCTAATTCCAGAGTCTGTGTTCTTAACCACTCTACCAGAGCCCCTCAGAAAAGGAGTCAGGAAGTTTTTTCCTCTATTTCTTTCATGGAAGAAATGCAAAAGGAGATAGGGATAGTAATAACAGACCAGGCTAACTTGTGACTCACTGCATCACAATCAACTGTGGTCATTTGGTACTTTTTCAAAAACTATATTATCTTGAAATGCTGCTCACATGAAGTTCACATTTCTTTCAGCTCAGCTTTCTGAGAATCCACGGGTTCAGCGAGGTGGGGATGGGGATTTGAGAAGAAAAAATAAAATAATTACTCTAGGTACATTCCTAACTGAATTAAGTAATTTTTGATTCTCTAAAATTGAGAATTCCCTATAGCATGGCCTGGAGGTGACAACCACTAATGGATTTAAGTGCTAAGCTCAAGAAATCTGTGCTTCCACGCGCCTTCTTCACTCCATCAACATTTTCTCTCAACCATACTGAGTTATCCAGGCCAATGCATACCTTTTTTATCAGCTAAATTTCCTGGATGGTTATGATTTTCAAATCTCTGGCCTCAGAGTGCTATAATTACCTCTTGATGATGTAATTAGTAACAAAATTTAACAGGGTATCATGGGACACCTAGAACCTTTCCAAATGCATCCACCTCATTTAAAAAGGTTTTTGAACCACTTCACTGACCAACTACCCATAAAACGGGGCTCCCAAGGTGTCAGAATTCACCCACTCCTAGCAAACACTGCATACTGACCTATGCAATAATGTTAGGCTGAAGAATATTATAAATATTGTCAGTGACCAGTAACTCACAAGCGATCTCATTACCTTACCAGCGATGGAGGCAGGTGTGCTGAAGTTAGCACCCTGGGATACATTAGACATGATGTAGGGAATTAGTCATTAGTCCCCATAAGGTGTGTTTTTTTCCCACTGTGGTGATGTAGACGGTTTAACATGAGAGCTCCGCTGCGAGAGCTGAGCCATTCGCCGGCAGCTCAGATGCTGTCTAATGAGAACTCAGCAGCTGCCCTGAGTTCACAGGAAATGGGGAGTGTCTTCTCGACCGTGCCCCCACCTGGCACCCCCAATGCAAGGAAGGTTGCCACAAGAGAATTGGAGCATGGTTCTAACATAGCAGTGCAAGTCCCCATTAAAACAGCTCATGCCCCACCCCCGTCTTCAGCCTGCTCGTGTCTGCTTACCTTTCCAGGATTTAAGAGTTACAAAATGTGGAATGCAAGAAACTGATTAGGAGCTAATTTGCCACATGTTAAAACAGGTTGTTGTGACATCGGATGTAGCAATGTCAAACACACTCACAAAATTCTATAATCTAATAGCGATTTCACTTTATAAGTGAAGAAGAAGTTGTGGAAGTCCTTTGGGATTCTTTGAAAACTTCTAAAATTGGCTTAGTAAACCAATGACCTTGAGAGGTTAAGTAGAAGTTGGACACACTGATGAGCAAGCAGAGTGCCCACTTTTTATTGCTGGAATCGGGTCTGACATTTAGTCTTTGATGACTTGGAAAGGAATGAAAGAATTTCTCCCAAGTTAGAAGAGCTAGGCAGAAATATATGGCTTTCCCAGAGTGAGAAAATTATCTCAGCAGAGAATGAGTTAGAATGAAGTCTTGCCATGTTCGAATCTCTGTAAAAGAAAAGAATAGATCTAATACTGAACGTGAAATTGTAGTGTTCCCTAAAATAAAGGCAAAACTGTATGTTTTAAATGTCCTACCCGATCCTGACTTGGGTTCCACCTATAAATGTTTGAATTGAACTGAGGAGCCTGGAAGAAATTCTATAGAAACATAAAGGCTGCTGCTACCTTTCAGAGCTTTCTTGGACATCAATTTCTTCGTGAGGTAGAAAGGCTAGTTTTAATCTTGGGGTCATCTCTCAGGAGCTGTGTTATTTTAAGCCAGGCATTTATCTCCTCTGAGCTTCAACTGCAAAACAGAAATGATAATAATAATAATATCTTACCAATTTCTTCTCAGAGTATGGAACTTGCATAAGGTAATGGAGAAGATCCCACTTACATGCTCAAAGAACAGCTTGCTCCTGAGTCAGGGGGAGGCAAAGAAGCTCATACCTGAAAGCTTCAAGCCCTGTTCAAGGAACTGGCTGGGACACATGCCAGAGTAAGAGTTTATTTCAAAGGTCAAAGATTTATAGAAGTCACCTGCCCTTATATACTTTCTTGTGTGGCAGACACTACTGTGAGAGAGGAGACACTAAACTTCATCCTGGGACAATAAAGGGAACCACTGTATCACACAGCTTGTCCTGAGCAAGGAGCATCTGCAGAAGGATTTTCAGAGGAAGAGGGGCAGAGGCAGCAGAGGAACTGTTACCATCCTGAGCTGGCCACTGCCTTCCTGGTGAATAAAGGTGCTGTTTCCATTGGAAAGTGGCCCCTGAGTTACCATGCCCTGCCTCTAGGCCCATCAGGGGGATGTGAACCAGAATTTCCCACAGATCCCCCTTCACTAGGCTCCCTCGCTTGTTCACTCTGCTAATGTCCTCGGATATATAAGCACAAGGGTGGCACACTCTTGCAGCAGCCTGTAAAGGCTCCCTACTCTTACAGCCACCCTGCTCCAAAGCTCCCTGAGTACCATGGCCAGATGTATCTTCCTAAAGCACCACATGAAGGAAAATCCATGACTCTCCGTGATTTACTCAAACTCCTTCTCCTGTCTGTCAAGGGCATCCATGATCTTACCCCGAACACCTTTCAAAGCTTTCCCTATCATAACCTGTGCTTGATTCAAGTTAAATGTGATTTCTCAACATACTACATATTTATCCACCTCGTTGACTTCGCCCATGCTACTTCCCTCCTCTTCTTGAGGTGTGACATCCAAACCAAACGCGGGATCTTGACAGTGCCTTACACCTGCCCATATTATTGCATAGTTTTCCTGTTGAAATGTACTTCCTACCTCAAACACTTTGACACCCCCTAAATGAATTCCCCCTCACCCTTGCTCATAGCTCTTTGGATCTTGCTCAAAAAAACTGTATTTTTCCTTTGTAACATATTGACTTCTGTGTTTGCTGTAGTCCATCTTCTGAACTGTAAGTTCTTTGAGGTTGGGAATTATGTCTCATCTTTACTCCCCTAGCTAATTCAGTAGGTGTTCACTGTTAAGTGGACAAATGCGTTAATGAATAAATAAAAGGGTGAAATCATACATTCCTTCCCTTGCTCATGCTGTTCTACCTGAAATGTTGTCTTTGCCCTCAAAACACCAGCCATTCCCTAAAAGTTAAGCTCAAGGGTCACTTGCTCCATAAAACCTTCAAACTACCTCAGACCCCACCAACCTTCTGTCTTTACAGTCTATACACCAAAAAGTCCAGCAAGTGATCTACTATGGGTTCACTATCTGTTTGAAGAAATTTCTCTATAACACAGGGTCACAAACTAGAGCTCCATGGTTAGGCTTAAGGAAACCATGAACCCTTACATTTATGCAAATTAAATTCATATTTTTATGTAAATTTCCAACTGCACTAGAGTGTTCAAAGCTCCATGATCCCACCAAAAGGTTGAAAGAACTTCTATTCTGGAGGGACCTTCAGCTTCTTTCCTGGAACAGAGATGCAGTATGTCTTGGGTGTCCTCTCTATTTCCCTCAGTGGCTAGGCTGGCCTTGAATGACTGGCAGCATCCCCTTGAGATTTCCAGTGTCCTCACCAATACAGTCTTCTGCCTGAGACATAGTCGGAAGAGCATGATGATGGCATTAGAAGTAGGCAGGCAAATAATTCCAGGAGTTTGGTAAGTTAATGCCTACATGGGAATGGTGGAAGAGCAACGGCCTGATAGAATTACCTTTCCTTGTGTGACAGTTGATGGTGAGGTGGGGCAGGCAATGTGGAGGCAGTGAGCCCTGGGCAGGGTGGTTAAAAAGTAAACCCATAAAGGGCTGATCTGTACTGCAGGAGGGCCTGGTTTGGTCCTACAGGCTCTGGGCTGAATCTTCACTATTGTTCCATCTCCTTCCTTCCCGCCTTGCCTGACCCTCTCCAGCAACCTTGACAACTCACAGCAGCTCAAGGTCTAGGGAGCCCTGGAACTTGTGTGGGTTGAATTGATATACAATAGCCTTTATAAAGTATAATGTTTTCGAGTGGTAGTGCCAGAAAAGGAACACCAGAGTTTTCACTTGGAGTTGATTGGCAAAACCAAATAAGATCTATTATCAGCAATAATGCCTTTATGAAAAACAATCTAAGCAGTCTTAAAGTTCCAAATGATGACTGTAACTGTTTAACAAAAGGGTTGATTTTAAAGGGAAAATAAAACAAAACAGGGGAAGTGTGGTTGGTGAGTTTTTGTTTTAACAAGCTGAACTCCTTTTGGTTTCTCCTTAAGTTATGATTTATGTTACAAAGCAAAAAAAACAAAAACAGAAAAAAACGATAAGCAGCTAGTGCTTAGTGGTAGTTTTGATAAAACTCTCCTAAGTAATGATGATCCCACCTTATTTAGACAAGCCAGGGGTCAATGTGGCCTTATTTGCTTCTGGTTTTCATTAGTGGTGTTCTCTCTGTGTAGCATCACACTTCCCACCAGCCCCATGAATACACAGAGGATTCATGCTTCAGTTCTGCATGTATTAAGGATGCAGCCATAGCAACTACTATCATTAATGAACTATTTGCTTATGCAGTAATAATTAACTTCCATTACATTACTTTGTGTGATTACTTTCTTAATTGCCTGAATTATGCATCCATTTAATATTTAATAACCATTCTCAGAAATCAGACACTGGTAAAAAACAAATTGCTCACAGTTTCCTTGCAATAATTAAGCTCACAAGAATAAATGAAACCTTTTAAAAACAAATGCCTTGTGATTATAACCTTGCATATAGAACAAGATCCTAAATTAGTTATTTATTACATCTAAATTTAAGTCCAAATAGTGCATTTTTCACTTACGCCCCGGGAAATCAACCTGCACCATACCTGATATCAACAACAGAATTAAGTGCCTTCCAATTTCTTTGGGAGTCACAAACTGCATTAATATTTATTACCATGCAAAATTCAAAAGTCCTTAAAATATTGTATGTTTATTATTTATTTCAACTTGGCATCTCTCTTATACAAAGTAAGTAAGATGTTTAGCTGCAGATTAAAGTGTTATGAAATGAGATCAATAGCTCTGCATTAGGATGGGCTATTGTGAGCCTCCCCCATTCTTTTCTGCTTCCTGGCCCAGACACACACACACACACACACACACACACACACACATACACGCACACACACGCCCATTCACTCATCTCCTAACCCCTCTAACACAGAGAAAACACACACACACACACACACACACACACACGCGCGCGCAATCTGTTTTTAACCAAGCCGAAAGAGATCCATGGCAATTGTTCCTCATACACTGACACTCACAACCAGGCAATTGGATCGCCTTGCCTTTCAGGCTACCAGCTACAGTTCTCAGAACCCCGTGCCCTTCTACCTTCACCCAAGCAAAGCCACGTGCTGATTTGCAAAGTGATAATGCCATTATCCTATTGCACATCAGCTTCAGTTCCCTCTGGCTTGCAAAGTCATCGCTGTCTTAACAAATAAAATGTGCAACTGCTTCATCATAGGTTTCCTTGGTGAATAGATTTTATTGAATCTGGACAAGACAGCTTTTTTATTTTTTTTTCTTCCTGGGACTGCATCTGCAAAATTGTTCTGCCATTCCACACTGATTATGGCAGCCGTGTACAGACGTGTTTATCTGAACCATAACCATGTTAGGCTTAAGCTACAGGGACACTGGGATGTTATTTACCCACTGTTACCCCATGCATAAAGAATATACACAAAATAATGTGTGCCCCATGAAAAGGGGGGAGGGGAGACTAAAAGCATTTTGTACCAAATGAGCTAGACCTGAAAAATAGGTGCTGCCTAAGAGATTACACATGGAGTGCCAAGCGAATAACTTAGATGAACCGTTTCCCTACCAGAGAGGAGAATCTTTTCCAACGCAAGGGAATAGCCATGGGAAAGGGGTAGCGTTGGAGGTGGGGGTTGATTTGTGGAGAATAACTGGAGTTTGCGGTGTGGCAAGTCAACAGTAGCTGTTATTCTGAGTTTCTAAACTGAGTTAAATTGATGCCAATCTCGCTGACTGTTGTTACAGTGGGCAGAGTCATTAGGATTTGCTTTTTAAATGATCTCTCAGCCTGTAAGGCTGAGAGCTGCTAGCAAGGCAAGGTTAGAGAGAAAATGATAGCAGTATGTTGATGCTTCACAGACCTCATGATAGTTTCCGTCTGTCATTATTTACGTCTGACTAGATGCGTCATGTCAGCTACCTAGAAGGCACTCTAATATGAGGCTCTTGTTTGCCTCCGCTCTTGTGCAGCCAGACTGGGATACTATTATTTTTGCATCACTACACTTAGGTGAAGCTGGTTTCAATCTTTCAGTAATGACACACAAAAGAAATAAAAATGGTCATGTCCAAGTTTTTATACATGCTTGTATTCTAACAGGCCTCGTTAGCACGGCACAGAAAAAGAAAAAAAGTGAATTTAAATCAATAAACAGACATTTATTAAAAGGTCAGCTTAATTTTATTTGTTTCCATTTCTTCGCCAATATTTTAGGTTAAATTATTTTCCTTTGGCTTTTGATTAGTGTCATTGTTGTTGGATGGACTCCCTTGGGGAAGACCTATAAAATGAGTATTTGATCAAATTTGTTTATGTTGCTTAATATCATCTTATATCATTTTTATAAATTCTATCAGGTCCACTCTAAATAAAGCCACATGAAAAGCCTTTGTTTTATATTTATATTATTGGTACCTTTAAGGACAAATTTTCAGACAATATGCCTTTATCTGAAAAGACAAAAAGATCACAGAGATCACAGTGATTTTTCAAATCTAAGACGCTCTTTTCATATTTCAGGGAAAAATAATAATATAACCAAAATAAAACAGGATATTTGTGTTGTCCTTCACCAAGACTGTCTTAACAAATGAAGGTACCACTGTTGTATACCTGTCCCTGCTAGTGAAAAGAAATGTTAGCTGAAAATATCCTGGAATGTGAGAATTTATTGGTATCATTCTAAACTGAAAGTTGCACCATAGCTTTGGCACGAAGCACATTTTAATAAGGACAAAATATTCTAGGTTGATTTTTCCCTTAGGCTTTAAAAATAGAATATATATAGCCAGTATATATGAATGAAACAATCTACAAACACAATTGAAAATACAAAAGCATACAGATATGTGCACTATATTAGTAATAACATGTAAGCAATTTATAATTTTTACATGCATAATTTGAATCAAAGACTGGAAGAGGGACCATTTAAAAAATAAAACAACTCAGACAGACATAAAAATACATGTGCCTCTGGGAAACATGTTTGTAAAGTTTCCACAAGGATTCTATATTTAAACAATAAATAACACTGTCATGTCCAGAAAATGAGTTGTTACTCTACCATAAGAAATTTAGAGGTTAGAGGGAAACATGCGAAACTGTTCTGCCTTCTGGATTCTAAGCATTTAACAGAACGTCGTGATTAGTATTAACAGAACAGATTTCTATCAGGAATCTCGGTCATTCTGAAATCGCCTGGCACTTGGTCCCCTTATATAGAAGTGGGTGTATTTTTGATGTCCGCACAAGCCTCATAAGCATGAAAGTGTGATAATAGAAATCTCTTTTTGGTTTTGAAGACCAGGCACTGACTTCAGGAGATGATACTTTCAGATTAATGCATTTGTGTCCGTGGCACATTTTTATAAACTTACGGGTGAGTACTGAATCAAGACTGAATGAAATGTCCTGCACACATACACATTTTTAAGATATCATAGAATTTGCTTTTTTAACCAATACCATATCGTAAAACCACTAAGACAAATACAGGAAATTGAAGTTAAATCATTCACCTTCTCACCACCCTTTCAAATTTTAAATTACTTTCATTTCGGCACAAATCTTAAAATACTTTTTTAAAAAACGGTTTGCTGGAGGCATTTTTCTTACCTCCTGCCCAAACTACATGTGAGTTGTGGCAAAAAATGAACAGTAGGTGGCAGTCAAACCACTAAACTGTTTCAGGGCTTCATTAACCAGGATCTGTTGTTAAAGAGTAATAGGAAAGGACTGTATTTTTCCATTTTAAAGAATTCATTTTATAATTAATCTTGAAATACATTTCTAAGGTCCCAAGCTGCTGAAAGAGTGAGTTTATTGCATCCTTAAGCGAACGAGCCCAGATAAAAGTGATTTAATTCAAGAACTCTTCCTGCTCTGTCTAGGCACCTCCCCCCAGTTCTCCGATATTACACTTTTAATGTAGGTCTTCGTGCACTTTGGAAGTGGCGGACATGATCAGCACATTTTGGGGCTGGAGCCTAGGGCTGTGTAAGCCATGCTTGTGTGCTTTTTGTAGGTTTTAAATAAGCTGCAGGAACTTTTTCCTCCCCTCATGCTATAGACAGAATGTTTAGAGTTCTCTTTTGTGCCTCAGAAGATAAAGTGGTTTTTCAGGGAGAAAGTCTTAGAGGAGCAACTGAAACTCAGGAGAAACCTCCTTAAAGGCAGAGAATTAGAGACGTCTGAAAATCCAGAAGTGAGAGTGAAAATTACTAGAGTGAGTAGCTTTGGATAGGAGACCATGCCATCTTCATGAGAGGAAGGACCCCATGTGTTGGGCTCCCTAGGGGTTCCCACGGTTGAGACAGAGTCCCAGGCACACAGTAAATCTTCAGGGAATTTGCCAAATGAATCAGAGTGGTCAGGATCCAAGTCCTACTCACTTCTCAGGTGTGAATCCTAAAGTTTTTGCTGCTGTCTCAGTTTTATCACAGAGAAGGATAAAACTGCAGTATTGCCCCCCACCACTGTCCTTCCCACCATTACGGTGAATTGCTCTCACTGGAGACTGACTTGCTGCACCAAAACAATACAGCAGGGCATGACTCCAGTAGTCACTTTGGAATGTAAATGATGCCTCCATTCCTGTGCAAATATTAGCCACAATTGTTACTAAAAACTAAGCTCATGGTATAGAAAAAGCAAACTATTTAAGTAGCAGTGAGCTAAAAGTTGAGTCAACTTCATCAGTTTACTTACTTGCACATGCTTTGGTTTCTTCATCTCAAAGGTGAATACATATAGTAATGGTGGCTGTTTTTTAAGATTATTATAAAATTAAATAGTACTTGTAAAAAACTTAGACTTGTCAGCCACATGGGTAGCCCTCACTAAATACCATTTCAGTGAGACATGTTTCAGTAAATGAACTTGGTAATATAAATAAAGGCTCGCACAATAACCAGCAGTCCCTCAAAAATGAAGTATGACATAAAAAGGGATATGTTTTAAGTTGATCATAAGTTTGGTTTCCTTTTTCTTTTTTGACCCACCTTCAAGGGTAACCAGGTAGTAATTCACACCCGCAGCTCTTCTTTTCCTTCTGCTATGCTTCCTCACATCCTATCCAACTGAGCTCTAAAAACACTTTCCAAACACTGAAAGCTCATCTCCAACCAAAGACTCAAACATTCTCATGAATTTTTATTTTTTTCCTCAAATCTATGCCATAAGTCACTAAAATGGCCAGTTCTGGACAATTAGTTGAGAAGGAGCCATTATAAGGTCATTTCTTTTTGTCCTCCTTTGAAACAGAGAACTGTATTTTGTCAAAACTCAAATCAGATCCCAAGGGAAACTAAGCTTAGTTCAAATGTCAGAAAGGAGGCGACTCAAGCTGTGTTTACAATCTGGCAATTTACTTCCTTCATATACAGCTAGCAGTGGGCAAGCTCTGTAGATCAGATTTTCAGGTTGCAGTAATAAGTATTTTCTCATCTTGCTAAGAAATATTTAGGGAAATAAAACCTTCTTCTCCCCAACCTATCCATTCATTTCTTTCCTCTCCTGGAAAACTCTACAGCATTTTTAGTAAACAAAGTGTGAACTAGTGCATGTCAGAAAAAATAATGAGTCATTTGATAACTTCCTGAGGCACAGGCTTCCTTTTTCCAGAATCTTCTGTTCTCTGAGGTGACTCATGAAGGAGGTCAAAATATTAAGTTTGAGCAATTTAAGAGACATTGAGTAATTTAAAACTGAAATATTCACTACAAAACTCATTCATTTAAATTACATGAAAATCCTAGAAAGACTGTATAATTAGGATCCCTGTAAGTCCTCAGGCAGTTTCAGTGGAGTTTAAGAGATTGCTTTAATAAAATATAACAAGGTTCCTTTTGTTTTTCATAAAATATTGTATTCCCTCTTGAAATGTAACAATTCCTTAATGAAATCACAGCCCCTTTATTCTTAGGGGATACTTTTTATGTTTTGAGAGATCAACAATGTCAAAACAATTACTATAAATTAGTACCAGACAAACGTCAGAAGACTCAGAGGTTGGTTAGTTCAAACTTAGGAAGTCTCATATGAACCCTTGTGATGGTTCTAGTCAAAAATCTTACCTGGTAAGGTGCTCCCACAAGAGGCCAAAGGGCCAGAGGCAATACAAGTTTCTATAGCAGAGAAAATAGTGGGTAAGGAGAGAGAGTAAATATGATTTTCATTAGTTTATTACCCACTTCCAGGATTAGCCCAAGAAAATAATAAGAATCTCTGGACATGCTTTTTTGTTTCTGTTTGTTTGTTTGTGATGAGAAATAATTTCTTGTGATGAGTTGGAAGACTTTTGAGACAAAAGTAATTTCATAGTTGGTACGTGTAAAGTAATACCTATGACTGGATTACCAGTAATGAGTTTCTACTAAGCCAGAAACACATACTTTCATTTGGCTCGCAGAAAGTGAAGTCAGTTCTGGTGCCCACCTAATGGTGGTCAGAATGTTATGGCCAATGCCACACACACTTGACACAATTCATTAGGAGCTAAGAGAATTGAAGGAATCAGCTCATTTGCCAAATTAATTTCCTTTTCTTGTATTATTATAGAATCCTTGCAAAATATCTTAATTTCAGACAAAGTTCAGACAAGTTAAGTCGATTGTACCTTTATGGGTTAGATAAATAAGTGAAGTCTGGATAATGATGTGAACCGAAAGTGTTCTGGAAGGGTTCCGGTCTTATTTGGCTTTTTATTTTCTCAACGATTAGGTTAAAGTTATAAAAGCTGTGCCTAGCAAACCCTCAGAAAACAAAGTTTGATGGGGAGACTTGTTATGTTAGATGACACCATCAAGATTAAAAACAATAAGTGGAAATATACACTAAAATATATCAAATGAACTTTAACACAGAGTCCTTCATTTAGGTTTAAATACACACACATACATACACACACACACACACACACACACACTGAATTCACATACATGAGAAAAAGGACATTGATTTTTAGTGGTTTGTATATAAATAGTGATGATCTTACTTGACTAAAAGTTCAGAATGAACTAAGAGTATCATATGACTGCCAAAAATACAAATTTAACGGTAGCTAACACATAAACTCATATATCAGGCATTGGTTTAAATTCTCACAAGATTCATTTCACTTATTTCTGTTATCATCATTTTATAGATTAAAATTGAGAAGTAAAGAAAAAATAAGTAATTTATTGCAGGGCAGAGTGAAGATGAGGGTGCCAGCATCTGCCCCAGCACCCACCCTGAATCCACTTGTGCTCAGCTCTGGGAAGGGAACTGCCCCACTGTTCTCTGGGCTGGGATCTGCCTCTCAGCTCCGTACACCTTTTAAGATGGACAGTTACAAAATGCAACATAAACATTGAGAGGCAAAGCTGCTGGAAACAGAGTTGCTTGCCTGGAGTGGAAAAAACTTGGGAAAGTCAGCATAGGTGTTCTCAGATGTCTAGACTAGAACTTGCCAAGGAAAGATTATATTTGTCCATGTATTCCCATTGGGCAAGGAAGTCCAAGGAGAAAAATTCCAACCCAACATATGATCTCACCATGCAAATGGTCTAAATGAGGATCGTTGTGAGATAGAGAGCATATTTGTGTAAGGACGAAGAGGAAGCTGCATCAAAGGGCAGTGCCATGCCATGCCATGGTGATCCTAGGATCCCTTCCAAGATACAAATATTAAGGTAATAAGTGCAGGATGTGAGGTGGAAAGATTGTCTTTGGGAACTACCCTCCACTCACTGCACACACATGTGCTCTTTTATTCTTTCTGTGTATCCTTATATGGTAGCGATTACTAGAAGTGTACAGCTAGTAGATATGATTTCTCAAAAACATTGTAATATACACCCCTCAGTTTCTCTTTCTGTGAATAAAAAATAAAGAAATAAAGGATATGGAAGAAAGGAAGAGAGGAAGTGAAGGAGTGAGAGCAAAAAACAGCAAAGTAAGAAAAACAAATCCACTCATGCTTCTTTCTTTATACTTCTCAAGAATTTTGTGATATCACTATGGTATAACAGATTAGCAAAAATTTAGGGGAAGAAAAGTATGTATTTACAATACACTGCAAATCCAAAATAGTCAAAGATTTTTCACCTGCAGTGCTTAGTTTGGCTCAGTGCCCTGTGTGAATCTTAGATCATAGGTGTGACCCACTTGAATGGGTTAATTGCATCCTGTGTTTTGACTACATTCTCTGTGCCATTCAAACTTGGTACCTGGTGAATGGCTTCTTGATTGAATGGCCATTGACTAAGAATGAGAAGAGCTCAGTACAAAGCTCAATACACCAATAAGAAACAAGTCAAAATGAGATTCTTCATCATTGTGCACAGTGGCATATCTCAGTAGGTAAAAGACCACCCTTTTAGTAATGGGAAGTGGTGACATTTTACATTTAGATGAAGGACATTAAAATGGAGAATACACAGATATGCATGCATACATATGTGCACACATATGTGTAAATGTGTGTTTGTCACAGAAAAAACCCTCAGGATATGGAAATGAAAATAAATACCCAAACCAATTACTCTGATTTTATGCATTCCCAGACAATGAAACATGAAATGTTATTACTAGTTACAACACTTGCCACTTTTCACCCATGTCAACCTTAAAATAAATCTACAGAAACCACTGATTATATAATAAAACTCAAAAATCTTCTAAACTGTTTTAAAATGCAATTTTAAACTTAACTAGTCAAATGCTACATCTAGAATGAAAACATAAGCAAGTCAATTATAAATGTTATAATCTTACAGAGTTGGATATTATATTACATCTATAAGTAAGGTAACAGATGTAGTGTGAATGTAGAAACTGGAAATGATATGACTTATTTTTCAGTTTCCCTAGATTTATTAGGAAGCTTATAATTGTAATATAGAAGCTAAAAAGTATTTGGTCTTTTAGTTAAGAATAGATTTAGGGAGGGAAACATTACATATTACACATAAGGGCAAACTTAAGAGAAATATCAACTAGAGCTAGATAAAAATATTAAGAAAAATGAAACACATTTAAGCCATGAGCTTCCCATCTTGAAATCTTTTCATGCTCCAGATGATTATAGAAATTTTTAAAGTGATAACTTGGACATCATTCTAGAACATTTCTTGATTTCTTCTTCAATTGGAAAGTTAGGAATCACTAAACAAAGTACTAAATATCCTAGCTTACACCTGTAAGAGAAAACTTTTTTGGAAGGGAGATTGCTAGCGGTTCACCAAAAGTTCTCTTCTTCCTAGTATGTAGCTCTGTAATATTTTTCAGCTTCCCTTGCAGCTAGATGTGGCCATGGAACCAGTCTCTCATCAAGAGCAGAACTGATTTGAGGAATTTTCACTCCACCCAAGTTGGGTGGGAATTCCTGGCCCTGGACTTCCCCTGCTAATCCTTTCCTCCATGCTCCAATGGGCTAGAATTTGGAAAACAATGCTCAGAGGACCACCTAACACAAGTGGTAGGAATGCCATCAGTTCCTCACCTTGGAAATATTATGTATGAGAGAAGTAAACTTCTTTGGTTTTGAAGCTACCTTAGCGTTCGTTCTCTTGTTATAGTACTTGAGCATTTTGGAAAACTTAACATAAAGTTTTCCAAAGGGAATTTTCTCAATTAATATAGATTTCAAAGTTATTTTCTTTATCTTGTATATAAAAATATTGAGCTTTGTGGATAGATTTGGAGTTGAATATTTGATGAAACTTATTGGTGCAAAAATGTATGGTGATATTTTTCTATAAAAGTTAACTAAATTATTTTAGATTCTTGTTTTACTTTTTTATTTTCATTCATTTATTAATACAACTACTGCTTTAAAACAAAGCAGAGTAAATTATCTGAGTTCAGGATTTGGATGAAAATTTTCATCTTACATATGCTATTATCAACATGAAAACAACACTCTTAAACTTCCTTGAGTTATTTTTGTGTACAAATTGTTTTACCAGGTACCTCAGGGTGGGTAGGCAGAAGATTGAAGGTTACTGAGCAAAAAAAAAAAAGAGTTAGTATAGCTACTATTCTTAGGACTCCTGTTTTGCAAGTTTGGTCCATAGCTGACATCTGAGAATTAGAATGTCAGGAGGCTTTCCACTCCTCTTCAACTGTTTCACTATCCCTAAACTACAAGCAAATTACGTGATTTATGCTGTTACCTGTTTCATCAGAAAGTCTGGAATCTCGATATGGGCTTTGAAGAGGGTGCCTGGTGATGGTTTCAACAGTTACAGAGTCAAGGCCAATGACAGCAACGTCCCAGAATGTGGCTGTGGTGATTGTATGAAAAGGTTGGCTTTCTGAAGGTGAATTTTTGTCATCCATCTAACAGTGCAGGTGAGTGCCTTGGTTGCCCATATATGGGAGTCTGTCCCGTGGCACATTTCTGCTTTTTCCCCAATTCTTACTGTATTTCATAATCTACTGTGGACTTTATTTTAAATACAGATTTATGAACCCCACACCCCAAAATCCTGACTTCATAAATAAAGGATAGTCTCAAGAATTTGCTCTCTTAATAGATACACCAAAGGATTCTGATGGAGGTGATCCTGGAACTACATTGTAAAAAAATAATTACACTATTTCACATTATCAATTATACATTTTGATCCTTATTTACACTTTTAGTTTCTCATGCCAGAGAAACAATTTGGTATTTACACATGTGTGTCCTATTTATTTCACTGAAGAGTATGGCCTCAATGTACATCCACTTAGCTTTAAATGTCTCTATAGGTAGAAGAGGTCTAAAGGGGTAGGGGAAGTGGGAGGGGTAGGGGAAAGGAAAGAAGGGAAAGGAGAAAAATATGAGGAAAGGATAAAATAGAAACAAAGTCTTTGTAAAGGGGAAGGGTGGAAGGGTTGAAAGGAGGGCAGAGGAATGGGGAAAAAATAAGAACCAAGATATATCATGTAAAGGTACAAGTTCTTAGTGATGAATGTAACTGTATTGTATACCTAAAATGTACCAATAAATTTAATAAAAAATAATAATTACACTATTTTTCTTTGGCTATAACTTCCTGACACACAAGTTTAAATTCTATGAAAAATTAATGACTTGCAATCCCAATGGAAGAAATAAAATAGGCAAAATCCCTTAATACTGTAAGGCTTGTAAGAAGTTTCTCCTTGTTTACTCAAATATTACTGTGGGGAGTTCATATATAGGACATGGCCAGACAATGACCCTAAAAGTAAAGCTGTTCACAAATAAGAAAGTTGGATGTACAGTACTTTGTAAGAGTTGAAAAGTATGCTGTTAAGTTGAGGTGATCAAACATATCTTGTTATAATGATGAGTTTCATCTGTGCAGTTGGAAAGGCTGTAAGGATAGCAAAGCAGGCTCTTTTCCTAACTCCCAACTTTCTCGACCTGAAGTGTCCTCAAGCCGAGATGAAGGCTCATGTAATCACTCCTAGTTCCAGTAGTATTCATTCTCTGCTGTCTTCATACTGTACTACACATTGTAACTATGTACTTAGTGCTCAATACACGTGCATTTGCTCATGCCAAAATATGTGTGAGCATGGTCATTTGCGTGTAACCTGAGGAATCAGTTATGCATTCCACCTAATTGGTTAGCTTCTCCATATCTCTAGTTGTTACAATATTGCCTTTGGGTGCTCTATGACAATTGGTTTCACTGGTAAATGAGTTATAGCTATCTATTCATTCCAATATTATATGCATATATGTGTCATGTACTATGCTAGGTAAAAGATATTTAAAACAATGAGTAAAACATAATTCATGTCCTTGAGAAGCTCACAATCTAGTAAGCAAGGCAGACATGATATATTTATCAACAATAAAATTTGGTAAGTGTTTTAATAACAATATAAAACTGGAAGCACAAGTAAGATTGAACAGCTGGGGAGGGGAAGTTTGGGAATATAAAGAGGCTTTAGAGAGGAGGTGACATTTAAGTAAGCTCTTGAAGCAGGAGCCAGGAGTGTGGTAGGGAAGGGGAAAGCATTACAGACACAACAAACAATATGTGAAAAAAACAGAGCTGTGAACAACTTTGTTATATGTATCTGTGAGAATGGTGGCTATTATCACCATAGAAGTACAACATGGTCAGTTTGTAAAGGGCCATGCCAAGGGGTTTGAGTCATCGTCCATTAGAAGCAACAAGTGATTGAGGACTGATAAGAAGGGGAATTTTAACCCAAAAATACAACTTATCAACAACATAGAGGAGGGATTAGAAAACAGAAAAGTTAATTTGGGAAATTCGCAAATCTCTAGACTAAAGAAGATGAGAATATGACTGTAAGTTTAGAAATGAAGATAATGGAATGAATTTGAAAATGTTTCCAGAGCTTAGGCCCACAATCCTTAATAATAAATTGTATGCAAACAAAGAGAGAGAATGAGCCCTAGAAGAAGAGTAGATGAGGATACTGCTGATTGGAGAGCAATTTGGATGGAAAAGATAACAATGTATATCTATTATTCAAAATTTCTGCACAACCAGATAAAATATAGGACACCTAGTTACATGTGAATTTCAGAGAAACAGAAAAAGAAAATATAACTATGCACCAAAGATTGCGCTGGACACACTTTGTACTAAAAGTGTTATCTGAAATGAAATTTAACTGGCAATCCTGTTTATTGCTTTTGTCCTCTAAATGTGGTAACCTTACCTCAGTTTGTATATCATACTGAATCTCTGAGTCCACTAGATCAGTAAATTGCTGACCCAACAAATGCAAGAACTCAAAATTTTCCACTGAAGGTGATTGTTTCTGATAATTTCTGCCTGTGCTCTGCCTTCCCTGTGCTGATTTTAAATTGGGCTCACACAGCCCAGTACCATTGCTCTATCAGCTAATATCTGTCTTGGGCCATCTCTACCAGACAAATGTAAGTTGTCTCTTACATACTACTGTCCTTGCCCCATTGAGTACCTGATTCACTATTACTGATGTCTGGAATTTCTCATCATCTTCTCTACTTCCAGGCCTCACATGTTTGCATCTTTTTCAGTTGAACAGAGAGAGACTTGCCCCATGTTGTTTACTTTTATATGGAAATAAGGTCTTCCCAGTTGATTTTTAGGCCCTTATTCCTAGTATTCTTTTAAAAAGCTTACAATACAATCTTCTCATTTCCATGGTATCAAATCAACCTTCCAAAGGGGTTCTGGTAAATTCAAGTGTAATCTTACACTGAGAGGCCATGTTTCTAAAGCTGAGCACCACATCACACTTAAGGAGATGATCTACTTAGAAGCCATGTAATCTGGCATTTGTCTCACATTGTTATGTTCTCTAAACTTCTAATCTCTGGTACATCTCATCCCAAAGTTTGGCAGACTAAAGTCCTAGTCCATGAAACTTCTAAGTTCTGTGCAATTAAAGGATTGTGACAAGCTACCAACTGAGAAGGCATGTGCGACATGTATTAAATGTGTTGGAGTCTTAGCTCCCACCAGATCTCAATATATCTCACTATATTTCAATAAATAAATTATGTTCTTAATGCTACAGAAGTCAGACATGGTTAGTCTTTAATCATATTTATAATAATGAACATACTGTTTCTTACAGCATTAAATAATAAGTATTTTAGGCTTTGTGGATCATATATAGTTTTATCACATATTCTTTCTTGTTCTGTTTCACTAGCCATTATAATTGTGAAAACTAGTCTTAGCAGTACATTGTATGAGGGTAGACTGGGATGGATTTGATCTACAGGCCATACCTTTCCAGTCTCTGTTATTTCTAAGAGTAGTAGTATAACATCTTTAGAAATAATAAAAAATGCTAATAAAAATAAATTGGTAAATGAACTATACTACTAATAGGCAGTTCAAATATATAATCCTTATTTTCTGATTTTTTCAATTAAATTCCATAAATTTGAGACTGTTGCTTGTGCTCAAAATGGAATAATAATTACCAGATACACTCTGCCACCTGAAATGAAACAAACAAAATCTACAGCACAATATTTAAAATACTACTTTTGTGTGTGTGGTTTTTTTTTTTTTTTTGGTACTGGGGATTGAACTCGGGTCCTTGCACTTGTGCAGTAAGTGGCGAAACCACTGAGCTAAATCCCAGCCCTAAAATACTGCTTTTCAATACCTGGACATCAGGCAATAAAAGATAGCATTTTCTGAGAAAAGGAATACAAATGAAGTAAGCCTTGAGATTTCTCCAATTTGTTGCTTTGAGATAGTTCCCAGGCAGTAGTGAAGGAAAGAGGAGACTCAAGTCACACTCCTTGAGTTGTGGATTTGGAGCTGAGATCTCAGGAAGAATACAGCAGCTAGAACTTTCAGGACAGGGTTCAGAAAGCAGAGAGCTGTCTCCCACAAATATTTAGCATCTCTCATCTTGCTTTTACATTGACACTCTAGTTCCATCATTAAAAATTTAAATTCAAGACAGGACAACAAACTATTTCCAAATAACTTAACCATGTTCTGAAACAAAGCTCAAAAATATTAATACGAACACAAAAATATTCAACATTCAGAAATATAAAGATCACAATGTCTAGTATCCAATCCAAAATTTTCAGACTCGCAAAAAAGAAAATAAATCCCTAGTAAGGAGAAAATTCAATCAATGAAACTAACTCAGAACTGACATAAACTTTACAATCAACAGACAGGGACATTAAGATAAAAAATTGAACTATATCTGTTATGTTCAAAAGTTAAGAAATTATTTGAAAGATATATTTTAAGATTCCCAAATTGAAATTCGAAAGAATAAAACTATAATGTCTGAAATAAAAAATATCCTGGATGGGATTCATGGATATTACAGAAGAAACAACTAGTGAACTTGAAAATACAGCAGCAGAAATAACCCAAAATAAAACATAGCAAACAAATAGAATTTTAAAAATAAAAAGACCATCAGTGGGTATTTGGACAATTTCAAGGCCAAATATATGTACAATTAGAGTCTCTTAAAGATAGGCAGTGGGGGCCAGAGAAGCTCAGCTGGTCCCAGCACCTGGAAGGAAGCTCCCCCCTGCCATCCCAGGCTCCTAGGGCAGAGAAGGTGAGCTGGTCCCAGCACCTGGAAGGAAGCTCCCCGCCTCCATCTCAGGCTCCTAGGGCAGAGAAGCTCAGCCGGTCCCAGCACCCAGAAGGAAGCTCCCCGCTGCCATCCCAGGCTCCTAGGGCAGAGAAGCTCAGCCG
>NW_004624787.1:12835185-12873752 GCF_000247695.1 Heterocephalus glaber
GAGTCTGTCATTCGTGTAGAGGAAAGCTATTGATTTTTGTGTGTTGACCTTGTAACCAGCTACTTGACTGAATTTGGTTTTTAAGTCTAGAAGACTTTTGGTGGAGTTCTTGAGGTCTTCTACATAGAGTATCATGTCATCTGCAAATAATAACAATTTGACTGGCAAGGCCATCTTCTTGCATTGGTGTCCTTAACAACCAGGGCCAAGGGACCCAGAGGATAAGAGCACAGGCTCTGGAATAAGATTATCTGGGTTCACCCAGCTCTGCTCCTTATGAGCTCACTGTATGTTCTTGGACAACTTACTAAACCTTTCTGTGCCTCAGGTTCCTAATCTGAAAAATAATTATATCATACAGCTGCTATATAGCTGTTATAAGGATTAATTAAGCTATTATATAAAATGTTTATTGTAGTGTTGGGCATATAATACTTCAATAATGTTAGCTATTATTATTATTAAATCTGAAATCATTTGGTGTCCTTGAACATTATTCAAATTTATATATATGCAAATCCCACTAATATATGCTCAGTGATGCCGACATTAATCATATCAGAATTTGCCCCATAAGCATATTTTGAGCATAGGCTAACGTGTTTGTATGCACAGGACTTCCACAGCTCCTGTTTCACAGACTAGCAGTGAGGATGTTTTTCAGTGATCTCTGCCCTGGCCGTTAACAAATGATAGGAAAAGTTCATTCAGTGGGATCTTATAGGCAGCCAAATTGCCCTAAGTTTAGACTACTTAAAGCTGTTATAACAAGCCTCATCCTGGCAGCTGAAGCACCATCCATGACCCCTGCTGGTTAATATGAAGAAGGTGGGACAGAAGGAAGAGGAGACCAACATGAATAGAGGATGTGACACATAATAGCAAGTGTCCTCTCATGCTGAGAGTTTCTCTTGAGAAATATACACCATTTTGTAAACTGTGAGTTTTAAGACTTACCCATCTATTTTCCCCATCCAGTTCTTTCCATACATCTAATTTCTGCAGCATGCATCAGTCATTCTTTAAGGTTATTACCATGGCTCAGTAACAAGCCAAACAGACTCAAAGCATCTCAGAAGAGATCATTTTTCTACCCCAACAAAAGTATTTTCCAGTTACACCAAACCCTGACATGTCAAGGGAAGTATTTTCCCATGTACCGTGGCATCAATGGATCACCAACTTGGGAAAAAGATTATGAGGTTGTTTCAGAATTCCTTTTTGCCAATAGCCAACATTTATTCGCAAACTAACCACCAGCCTAAAGGCACAAAAACTACTTAAAACAGTACTTAGTTCCCCATTACTTTCATCTGATTTTAATTTCAATTAGCTAACCTACTGCCAGAAGTATTAATTCCCACCTAACTTTGCTGTTAGAATGAAATGGATGAAGCTGTCTAGTCCAAACTGAATTTTAAGTGTAGTACTTAACTACCTTTGGTTCCAGGATTATTCAAGAGCATTCCAAGAGGAACAGGAATAGAAGATAGTAATGTTTCAGATTCCATAGTTATTTTGGACAGAATTGTGTCTACTGTACTTTGGATTTTAAATGTCACCAAAGGCCCATGGCTTAGAAGTTTGTTCCGCAAAGCAGTAGTGTGAGGGATGGTGGAACATTTAAGAGGTGGGGCTGGCAGGCGGCCTTTAGGTCATTGGAGGTATGTCCTTCAAGGAGATGGAGCAAACCAGTCCCTTCCTGCTCCTCTTTTTGGCTTCCCAACTATGCACTGAGTGGTTTTGCTCCAACACTTGATGCTGCCATGTTATTCTACCTCACCCACAGCAACAGTGCCACGCAGTCATGGACTGGAACCTCTGAAACTATGAGGCAAAATAAATTTTTTCTCTTATATGTTGGTTATCTTGGGAATTTATTATAGTAAAGGAAATCTTGCTAGTATAGAGTCCCTTTCAAACTCATGCTGATGTCTTAACCCCTAATTAACTCAAACGTGACTGATCTTGTAGATAGGATCTTCAAAGATGTAATTAAATTAGATGAAGAGATCAATAAGGTAGACCCTAATCCAGTGGTGGTGAGCCTATGGCATGTATGTTATTGTGTTTTTCTTTTAATACAAAAGATGTTAATGTAAGAGTTATTTTTTCTAAACTAAAACCTCAGTATTCCAGTTTAATTGCAGTGTTGGTGCTTTCCAATAAATAAGGTGGTTGGGATTGCAGTTTGGGCACACAGTATCTAAAAGGTTCACCATCACTGCCCTAATCCAATCTGACTGGTGTCCTTGTAAAAAGGGGGAAAATAGGACCCCAAGAGCATGGGAGCACAGAGACTTGACCATGAACAGTGAACGGGAAGCAAGAAGGTGACCATCTGCCAATCAATGAGAGAAGCATCAGAGGAAACCAACTCTGTTGACATCTTGATCTTGACTTCCTGACTCCAGAATTCCAGGAAAATAAATTTCTATTGTCTAAGTCACCCGGTCTGTGTTATGCTTTACTGGAAGCACTAGCAAATTGATACAATTTTCCAAGAATTCTGATGCAGTAATCAATCCTCTGTAGATAACAAACCGAATTCCCAAACCTCATGTTGTAGTAAATGAGATCAACTGAAGAGAAACTTGAAAGGATTCATCTTTGGACCATCCCTCTTTGCACCCTCAGCCGCCAAGGAGCAGTTGCTGTGACCCCACACCATTCTTCTCTTCCCAGATGTGAGCTATAGGATCCAGCTGTCCCCCTCCTTTGGTACTTCCCCAATGGTAGCCGGCTGCATAGGAATCACTGGAGGGCTTATACAAACATATTGTTGGGCCTTACTCTCAGAGTTTCTGATCTAAAAAATCTGAAACAGGGCCCAGTAATCTGCATGTCTAGAATGCTGTAAATGATACCAATGCTTTGAGAACCACTCTACTGTGTACCAGGTCACCAGACACCCCATCCTCAGCTGTACCTGCAATCAAGCACAGTGCAATGTATCCTCAGGGCCCTGCTTGGATCTGCCAGGCTCAGTTTATAAATTAATTTATGCTAATGTAAAGAAATATATTATCCCTCATAGAGCATTTGATTTTATAGGGTCATTTAGCAACAGTATTAATGATGGCTGGAAATATCTTGTTATAAATCATAAGCAGGCTGTATTCTTGAGGGCAGGCTAATTACTAGTTTAAGTAACCCCCAATCTCAGTAACTTGACAAAGTAAGACTTTATTGCTCATTTACTGTCCAGTGCAGCTGTGGGGTAGGATGGTTTCTCTGCTCCATATAGTTTATTCAAGGACCCAGGTTCCTTCCATCTAGTGGCTCCCCATTGTCTGTAGTTATGGAGTCTTCCACTGGGTCCTCTATCTGGTGAGCCTAAAATGAAGAGGATCTGAGGGAAATTTGAGAAGCCAGACTTTTCACTTGCCTTTCACATCACCGTCATTTCCAACCGTGTTCCATCTGGCAGAATTCAGTCTTATAATCACCTCAAAGTGAGGAAGACCAGAAAACATAGTCTAGCTGAGGGGATAAGGGGAAAAGTATGGTAAATAACCAGTCAACCTCTGCCACATGGGCCTTCCACAGACACTGATATCTTGAAGCCAAGGCAATTCCAAAGGGCCAGCCATACAGACTTAGGTTATTTGACATTCTTGGAGGAAAGCAATGCCATCAAGCCAACTGTCCTAGCCTTCTTGTGCCTGGCCACGAAATAAAGTATTTGAGCATTCATGCAATCTCAACCAAATAAAATAACTGTCTTGGGCTGAGCAGATCAAAATGGTCAATAGTCAGGTGTGCCCAAATCAATTAACCTGAAGAAAATATCCGATGAAGAAGACAGAGAGGAAGAGATACTACCTGCTAGGGACGGAGCTACATATTACATCCATATTACATATTGTATCCCTTAACCTTGATAGCCCTGCAGAGTATGCTGTATTGTTCAGATTTTACAAAGGAAGATAGAAAGGCTCGGAGAAGATAAATGAGTTGGCTCAGAAAAAGTAGATTGGCGTGTGAACCCAAGCCTCTCCTACTGCAGTTTTCATAGTGTCATCGTGCCTCAATTTAACAATGTGAGTGGTTCATCAATTGATCAACTTCAATCAACCAAATGTATTACAGACTACTATTTGGTCCCCCCAAACCCATCCACTGTCCCCTTCGCTTTAAGGCAACAGATTTGGAAAGAGAGTTCTCTGTTTTACTTCACCAAGCTGGGTCCTTGCACAGTTTGGCCTCTTTGTTCCTTAATGGGCACACCCAGAAAATGAATCATCTCACTGCCTTGTGAAGATACACAAAATAACTCACGTCAGAGCACAGGGGACCTTTGCACCACTCCACAAGTGCCAGTTCCTCTCTGACACTCCCAGATGATGTTGGTAAAGCATTGCCATGAGTCTAATGTCATTGGTGTCATGGCACACAGGGACTAAGTAAATGTGTGTGAGTGGGAGGTGACAGTAACACAAACAAAACCATACAAATATGGATGGGGTTTTATTGCACCCTTATCAGGGAAGACAAAACATGTTCCAAGTTTTATCCTAACGCATCTAGTCCTGCTTCCTAACCAGCATTGGCCAGGAACATTCTGAGGACAAGGCCAGACTGAAGTAATGGATGCTTGCTGATTCTGTCTCTCCACAGCTGACCCCTGCACGGCTGAGCTAAGGGTTCTCCTTCACGTCCCACCTCATCATCATCCTTCCTCATAGCACTGCTCAGGGGCTCTCCACACCCACCTTGTCAGCCCCATTCCTACCCTTGGATTGTCCTTCAAGACGCAACAGTGACAGGTGCCATCTTTCTGCCTTCTCGGCTACCAGGGTCCTGTGAGTGTGCACCTGGCCATGGCACTTATCATGAGAGAAGTGAGATGAATGAACATCCTCCCTCCCAGACAACCTAGTAGGATAAACAAGGGAAGAGATTTTATGCCACGGAGCCCTGCCACTTGCCAAATGGGAGGCTCCAAATCAGTCATTCTGTCTCCTTAAGCCTCAGATTCCTCTTCTGTAGAATGCAAGCAATGCCACGGATGTCACAGGGTTCATATAAGGGTTAGGCCCTTCCACCTGGCACATGATAAATGCTCACCAAATTGTGGGCCCCATCTCTTTCTGTCCACTAGCTCTTCTCAAGGGCAGATATGTTTTTATTTCACCCTGGTGTCTATTGGGATCCCTGCAGACTGTGTACCCAACAAATGCTGGTAGAATACAGGAATGGATGTACTCAGAGCACAGAGTAAGTTGCTGCACATAAATGAACAGATTGCTCCACTATCTTCTTGAATGTCTTTCTTTTCTCTTGTCTTTTTTCTCAAAAGATGATTAAGAGGACATAGTTGCTCAAGTTCTTCAGGAGGAAAAAATTCAAGTCAGAATTGCTCTCTAATTTTCTGAGGCTCATCCAAGCTTGGGCTGATCCCCTGGGAAACATTATCATGGCCCACAGGGAGGCAGCAGCAGCTGCTGCTCCAGCCTGCCACTCCGCCTCTGTATTCATCACAGACAGAGGCCAGCGAGGAGCCCCATAAGCCGCTCAGCTAGTGAGGAAGTGAGTGGCATGCCTCTGCTCGGACAGTGGCTATGTGTGATGGCCGTCGTCAACAGAAGCAGCCAGAGTGGGGTCATCCACCCTGTGAGGCCGGACACTGTGGTGTCTGAGGACAGTCTCACTGCCAAGGTCTGGGCCTCTCTCTCTGGCTATGGAAGCCCATGCTATTATGAACATGCCTGGACTTGGGGGTCCCACAACCTGTTTCCCAGAGCATAAAGCAAGTATGGTTTAATTCTGTCTGGGTGTCACTGTGGTGAGGCCAAGGAGCCAGTGGTAGTGAGAGGTCCATTCTCAAAGGTGCTACAGTGCTCACCTTTCTCCCAGTCCCAGAGTGCTCACAGGAAAGTGGAAGTGAGGTTTTAATGGAGCCGGGGGAGGGGGTTGCACTCACCATGGGCTGTCAGGGCTAGAGGCAGCTGGGGTTGCCATAACCATAAGAATTTCTGGTAGAGGTGCTGAGCAATCACTGAATACCAGGCAAGGTGCCACAGAGAGGCTTTTCCTGCTTTGGCTCATTTGATCTTCCCAGCAACTCCACGAGGCCACGAGGCAGATCCAGCCATTTCAGAATCAAGGTTACTGAGATGGAGACAGCCGCCTGTACAAGGCCTCAAAGCTGGTAATGGTCAGAGTTTGAATCATTACTTCACACTACTTTTAAGGTTTTTTTCTTCTTTTCTACACTGTTTCTTCCATTTCAGGGCTTCTCAAAATTTTAATGTGCATCAGAATCACCTGCAAGTTTTGTAGAGCCACAGATTCCTGGGCCTATTCCCAAAGATGCTGATTCTGTAGGAATTTGCATTCCTTACCAGTTCCCAGGTAAAACTATGCTACTGGTCGAAGGATCATACTCTGAGAACTAAGGTCCAGGGCAAATTTACACCTGCCAGACCTTAATCCTAACAGACCAAGAGATAGAAATCAAGTCAAGGTTAAAAGTCCCAAGCAAACCAGAGGAGTTTGATGTCAAGCTTCAGCTCTGCACAGTTCATGCAATGTAACCCAGAGAGATAAAGAGACTTACCCAAGCTCACACAGCTCAACCTTCTTTATCTACAAGCTTTCTGAATCTACTAATCATTACTGAGTTTTTTCCGTCAGCATTTTATCCAGATCACTTATAATCCTTAATGAAATCAAATAGGGAAACAGGTTAATATGAAGTTTAGATAACCCTGGAACTCCATTTTAGTCTCCTACTTCCCCATTTCATTGAGCAGGGATGATTTCAGCATCCTTTTCTCCTAGGTCAGAATGGACCAGGCTTTGAACCGTGGTTTTGGACTTGTGCCTCAGCCCCCTGAATGTGAGACTTAACTCCTCCTTATTCCTCTGAACTGGCTTGGCTTCCTCTCCAACTTCCAGTGCTCCAGGCAGCCCTACTGCTGAGGGCCCCAGCCTGAGCATAGAGCTGTCGCTGAAAGGCCCCCAGATGCTGGAGACAAGGGAAGAAGAACCCTTGAGACCTAAGTTTGAATCAAGGCCCCACCTCTCCTCCTACTCTTCCTGTTACTTCCTATGGTCTCAGGAGGATGAGTGGGATCAAGCATGCTTAGGGGACTTGAAATGCTGCTACCACCACAAGAATAGGACTCCCACTCTTGGCTGGCTGTCCTTTTCCCCCTGGAGGTACATTGTAGTAATAGTGATGTTTTAACTAATGGCTATAACCCCTGTTTGAATTAACTAGCCAACAGCAAAAGAGCTTCATGTGAACTAGAATTGCTCCCTAAAATTTCAACATGATTCTGCCATCTCTCTCCACACCTCTAGTTAAATTGTGTGGGAAAACAAAATTGAGAGGAAATACAAAGAGAGTCAGAATAGCAAAAGCAATCTTGCATAACAAAAGCCAAGCAGGTGGTATCACAATCCCAAACTTGAAGTTATACTATAAAGCTGCAGTGACTGAAACAGCATGGTACTGACACAAAAACAGGCATATAGATCAATGGAACAGAACAGAAGAAGTAGAAACAACCCTAGGCATATATACCTGTATGATCTTTGACAAAGGGGCCAAAAACATGCACTAGAAGAAAGATAGTCTCTTTAATGGTGCTGGGAAAATTAGATATCCACATGCAGAAGGTTGAGACTAGACCCAAATATCTCACCATGTACTAAACTAAGTCAAAATGGATCAAATATCTGAATGTTAAATCAGAAACAATATGCTGGAAGATAAAATGGGTAAAACTCTTGAAGGCCTAGGCAAGGACTGTCTGAACAGAACCCCAGTGGCATAAGAAATAATACCATGAATTAATAAACAGGACCATATCATATCAAAATCCTTCTGCACAGCAAAGAGAACAACCAGTAGAGTGAAGAGACAACCTAAAAAATGGGGAAAAACTTTGTTATTGCTTGGACAGAGGGCTAACATCAAGAATACATAGACTTAGGGGCTTTCAGCTCTGAAGCCTTGCCATCTATCCACTTTCTTTTCCATCTTTACTCACCAAATAAACCATCTTTTGTTATACTAAAAGAATATATAAAGACTCAAAAAATAGACTCCTCAAAATAAGAGACTAAAACAAATAAGCAACCAAAATGAATAGACACTTTTCAAAAGGAGGAGTACAAATGGCCAATAAATACATGAAAAAATGCTGAGTATCAGTGACCATCAGAGAAATGAAAATTAAAACTAGACTGAGATATTATTTTACCCCTAAAAAATCTAATACAGTGATAAATGCTGGCAAGAATGTGAGGGAAAAAGGAATTCTTCTACATTGCTGGTGGGAATGTAAACTAGTACAACCACTATGGAAAATCAGTGTGGAGATTCTTTAAAAAACTAAAAATAGAAATTCCATTTGACCCAGCTATCCCTCTTTAGGTGTCTTCCCAAAAGAGTTAAAAATCATCATATTACAGGGATACATGCTACCTATGTTTATAGCTGCACAATTTATAATAGCTAGATCTTGGAAACAGCATATATGCCCATAACAGATAAATGGTTAAAGAAAATGTGGTATTTATACACAATGGAGTACTATGCTGCCATAAAGATGAACTTGCAACATTTGTATATCACCAGATACAGCTTGAGAATATAATGTTAAGTGAAATAAGTCAACACACAAGTGTGTATATATATACATATATATATACATATATATATATGTGTATATATATATATATTATAATTGATTGACTGTCTCAACTTGAGTAAGTAATGCCCAACTAAATTGGCTCAGCATAGTTCTAGTTCTGGGTGTGGAAGAACTAGGGAGGGCTATCGCCAGCATGCTATAAAGGGTATATGAAGCAGGAAGGACTGGGGAAAGCCCATCAGAATCACAGCAGACTTCTCAACACAAACCCCCAAGGCAAGAAGAGCTTGGAGTAATGTATTATAAGCCCTAAAGGATGACAGCCTCCAACACACATTGATGTACCCTGCAAAATTATCTTTTGAAATTGATGGAAAATTAAGATACTTTCATGACAAAGAGCACCTTAGGAACTTCATGAATACCAAACCAGCACTCCAAAAAATTTTAGACAATATCCTAGGAAAAGACAACAAGGATCACAACCCCAGGAAGCCCAGTAGAATGAATCCATTGGGCATGACAAGAAATTAAATGGAAAGGGGGAGAATCCAACAAACAGAAAAGGTCATGACAATGATAAGTCAATATGTATCAGTTATAACCATCAAGGTTAATGGTCTCAATTCACTAATCAAAAGAAATAGACTGGCAGAATAGGTCAAGAAGCAAGATCCAACAATATGCTGCATACAAGAAACACATTTAATTCAAAAGGAAACTCATAGACTGAAAGTTAAAGGGTGGAAAACAATACTCCATGTGACAGGAAACCGATAAAAAAGCAGGAGTAGCTATCCTCTTTGCAGATCAAGTGGATTTCAACCCAAAATCTGAAACCTTCTGGTCCCAAGAATTTTGGATAAGGGATAGTCAACTTGTATGTACAAATCTATTGTGAACATGTGTTTTCATTCCTCTTAAGTAAAAACTCAAGAACAGAACTGCTGGTTCTTAATAGTAATACAAGAAATTTCTATATTGTTTTCCAAAATGGTTTTATCATTTTACATTCACATTAGCAGTATTAGAAAGTTCTAACTGGTTCATACCTAGGGACTTCTCCTGTTTCTTCAGAGGAGCTCTAGTCTTCACCTTCACCTTGAACATCTTCTCCTGGCTTCCAGTGCACATTCAGCCTCCAGCCCTGGCCCTTGGACCTCCTGAGACCGACCAGCACAGGACACTACATGGAGCTCCAGGCCTTGGACTGGATCCTTCAGATCCCCAGTGCATAGACAGCCCTTTTGCACTCTCCACCCCCGACCTTGTGAGCAGCCATCGTAAGCCAATCTTGTAAATTTTTATATATTTGTATATCTTGTATAATACCCGTTTCTCTAGTAAGCATTGACTGATAATGTATATGTATTTGTGTATATACATATATATACACACATAAAGAGCAAAATAGATAAATAGGAAGTAGGGAGAACTTAAAATACTTCCTCAAATTACCTATTCCATTGTTTCAAAAATATTTTAATGCATATGACTGAGTAACTACTTTGAAGATGATATGATGTATCTATGTCATTCTCTTATTATTTTGTTATGAAATTTTGTTTAATTTTTTTCGTGAAATAAATAAGTAAATAACTTGTGTGGGCAAAACTACTCAACTACAAGATTCTCTCAATGCTTCCCAAGTGAGGCATCTTTAGGATGGGTCACAATCCACACTTAACCTTCATCTCTATTCTCTACCCAGAAGAGCTTAAGTGAAATGCTTTTCTATTTTATTTGAGGGAGATAATCAGAACAAAGACATGACACACGTCATCAAGGACAAAACACGGAGAGGAGAGAGTAACAGGAGCACAGAGAAGTGGGTGACTGAGTCCCAGCAAGAGGTGTGGGGAGCAGCACCCAGTGTCTCTACCAAGTCCAGGAGCTCCAGGCACCTGCGGGGCTCTCTGTGGTTTACAGCCAGGTACACACCTGCCCACATCCAGCGGAATTCATAAAACAAGGCAGAAAGCGCGCCTCCGCATCTGGATTACTGTTTACAAGCCTCCCCGTGGGCCATGTGGAGTGCATGGTGCAGACCGCCCTCCGGCCCTGAATCTGGTGTGCCGCTTTTGGAATGTTACTATTTCCTCTCCTCTTGCTGATTTCCTTTAATCTCAACCCAGCTTTTCTACTGGAATCCTGCTGGCTGCTTGCTGTTTTGTGTCTGTATTGGTTCTTGAAATCTGGACTTATTTGACTTCCCTAGAGTTACAGTACAACTTGAGGCTCCCTTGTACAAAACACTTGGGACTGGAAGTATTTTGGGGTTTGGATTTTTTCACAGCTTGGAATATTTGTGTACACAATGAGATGTCTAGGGGATGGGACCACCTCTAAACAGAAAATTTATTTATGTTTTACTTACACCTTATATGCATAGCCTAAAGATGATTTTACATCATATTTTTAATAGTTTTGGGCATGAAACAGTGCTTCATGGTGTGGAATTTTCCACTTGTGGTATTATACGGCACTTGCTTTGGATCTTGGAGTATTTCAGGTTTCAGATCTTCAGATCAGGGATGCTCAACTACTTATTACAGAGTCCTCTTGGAGACCAAATCCTCACTATCCGCAGTTTCTGTCCTCTGTTCCTGCATCCACACTCAGTCTGTGCATGGACACACCACAGTTTCTCACACTCCACTGCCACTCAAATCCCTTCATGCCAAAGAGCAAGAGACAGTAAAAATATTTGTCAGACACAAAGCCACCTATGCAGGAAACATGCACCACTGCGATGATGGTTTCATTGAAAGAAGATTTAAATTGCAAATAGTAAAATCTGCATTAAGGTTCCCCAGCCTTCTGTCAGTCCACCTCTGACCCTACCTTCTGCAGCAACTTGAGTAAATTTGAACAAATAAATAGGAGTGATGTTATTTTTAGCAATTCATTTATGAAAGAAAGAAATAGGCATTAATGGGGAGAATCCACTGGTCGGAGCTCCTTATTCACTTAGCATGAGCAAGAGTGAAGACACAATTACAAGTGCACATTTTAGTAACAGCATAAACCAAAGCAGGCAATAAGTGGGCAATTCCCTTCTGTTCCAATACACCCCAATTAACACAAACTGAGGAAGGAATAAATTTAAGCAGGAACAGCTTATCAACATACAATTAGCACTCAATAATTTATCCCTGTAATGCCAGATCAAATAAAAACACTGTGTCATAAATCACTTACTCAAGTAAGCCAACAACCCTGTGCTAAAATGATCTTTTCGTTGATTTGCTTTCTATTCACTACCCTTCTGCCACAACAAGTTTTTCTCCCAGTCTGAGTGCCAAGACAATCAGGCAGCTGCAGTGGCATTTGCTACTCTCCAAAGTTCAAGGTGATGCTAACCATAGGGAGGGGCAGCTCAGCCCCATGGAGAAGGCACCTCCCTACTGTAGTCCAGCCACTAACAGCTGCAGAGAATTGGGTGCCTTGACATTTCTAAGGAAGAAATGCCTCGTTTGTTCTTTCTAAGGCATTTTCAGATCTTTCAATTCTTACAAGTTAGTGAGTTTTCATATATCTTTCTTCTATAGCTATTTCATTTCAGTCAGTTGATACCAGCTCTATAAAAATTAAAAACAGCATGTCATCATCCTCTCTTTAATAACATCTATAAATTTAAAGGCAATCACTAAGTCCCTCAAATGCCTTCTCCATCAAGTCTCAGTTCTTTCAACCTCTCGTACGGCAGATTTTTATTTGTAGCCAGATGCATTCCCCATCCTTCTCCTTCCTGTTCCATTTCCCAGACTTCCTTTGCATCTGATTTTGCCAAAGAGTATGAGAAAATTGGAAAATAGGAGAGGGGGAATCCAGGGTATTACTCTCCTATGTGCCTATGTCCTGGAAAGTGCAGTCTATCCTCATTATTTATGAATTTCATATTTGTAAATTTATCTACTTAATAGGAATTTATAACCCCAAAAGTAATACTCATGGCATTTTTCATGGTCCTTCATGAACTGTGCAGGACAGCAAGAAAAATTTGAGTCCCTCAACATACACATTCTCAACTGAGATCAAACACAGCAATGTTTTGCTTTCTTGTATCAGCTCTCAGAATGTGAGAAAGTGTCCTTCTTGTAGTATATGAGAGCCACATTGTTTTCATTTTTGTGTGTTGATTTCACTGTTTAAATGGACTGGGCAAGTGCTGATGTGCTGCCTGGTGGTCCTAAGTGTGAGAAGGCCATGTGTTCCGTTCAGGCAGCAGTGAGGGTTATAAGCCATGAGGACAATGATAACGATTCAACAATATATATTAAATAAGTTTCTTTAGACAGAAATGCAGAGAAACAGGCTAATGTGTTGATTGGTTGAGG
The DNA here is from genome assembly GCF_000247695.1 of Heterocephalus glaber. Next base: position 12,848,135 of record NW_004624787.1, read on the forward strand.
ACCAGAGGCTTCATGAAGCCAAACCCTATATATCTTCTAACTCAGAGTTCTAGATGGCTTCATAGAAGATAAGTGTAAAGGGGCCAGGGATTTAGCTCAGTGGTTTCGGTGGCTGCCTTGCAAGCTCAAGTTCCTGAGTTTGATCCCTGGTACCAAAAAAAAAAGATAAAGGTAAAGAATGATAGGAAGCTACTACCATTTCCAGCAGTGCCTTATGGGACTCTTGCCCTGCCAGTCATACCTCTTTGTACCTCTTAGTTCATTACCAGCTTCCACCAGGAAGACTCTGCCCTGGTTCTAGCACACACATTGTGTTCATTCTGGTACCACTACCTCCTCCCATGCCCTTCAGGCTTAGAGGTAATAGCAGCTTCCAGTGTTACAATCTCTAAGGTGCTTCCCCATTCATCGCTTGACTTTTCCTACCTTCTCTGTCCTGTGTAACACACTCTTTATACTAAATTTTTTGTTTGAAATATTAGAATAGTTCCTGATTCCTTTTTGTATCCTGACTGATAGTCTTTCTCTTATCAATCCTATTTCCCAGTTTCTTTGTTGTTCTCTGTGGGGAAGCAGAATAACATCCTCCCCAAAGATGTGCAGGTGCTTATCTCCAGAATGTCCGAATATGTTACCTTACATAGCAAGGGGAGCTTTGCAGAGGTGCTTAAGGGTTCTGAGATGAGGAGACTGGCTTAAATCATCTTGGTGGGACCAATGTACTCACAAGGGTTCGATTTAAGTGAAGGAGAGAAGTAGTAGAGCTAGAGAAGGAGACAGAAGTGCAGAAGCAGAGATGAGAGTGATATGGATATGGCCCAAGAAATGCATAGGCCTCTAGAGATGGAAAGACAAGGGACAGATTCTCCCCTAGAGCTCCCAGAAGGAACGCAGCCCCCTGACACCATGATTGTAGCCCAGGAAAGCACATTTTGTGTTTCTGACTTCTAGAACTGTAAGATAATAAACTCAGGTTAAGTCACATAGTTTGTGGTAATTTGTTACAGCCGCAATCAGAAGCAGACTCTTTTTGAGGCTTCCAGCTCTTCGCCCTTCAAGCTGACGAGCTTTTGTATTTTGTATTGGTTCCAAAACTTATTTAAGTTCTGTGTGGAATTCCTAAACCTGGGTATATCCAAGGAACTCAGCACACAGCAACCACTGTCAACTGAGGGCATTCAGCTCCCTGAAACCACAGTGCTAAGAAGAGGTTCCACCTGGGCCTCTCAGCTTTTTTTCTCCTTCCATTATAGAAAATTTCTAACATGTACAAAAGTGACAAGACCAATATCACAAACCTGCATACACCCACCATCTAGCTTCAATACTTACTGACCTGTGGCCACTTTTGACTTTTCTACATCCCTTTCATTCCCTTGAATTATTTCAAAGAAAATTCCAGACATCATTTCTCTACAGTTACTTCAATATGCATCTATAAAAGATAATGGCTCTTTTTAAAACATGACCATAAAACTACTATTAAACCAAAAGAAAATTAATAATAATAGTGTCATACAATCAATTATGCAATCCGGGTTGAAATTTTCCCAATTGTCTTATGATTTTGTATGCATATGGATCCAAACAAGGACCCTACATTGCACTTATTTGATATGTTTCCTAATTCTCTTTTAATCTATGCATTCCCCTTTCCAATTTCCTTCTTCTTAAAATCTATGTGTCAAAATTCACTGTGTGGGGGGTTGGGGATTTAGCTCAGTGGTTTCGCCGCCTGCTGTGCAAGTGCAAGGACCGGAGTTCGATCCCCAGTACCAAAAAAAAAAAAAAAAAAATTCACTGTGTGGGTTAGGCTGACTTAATTCCATGGTGTTTAATATTTTCCTGTTTTCTATAATTTGGTAAGTAGTTCTGGAGGATTTATCAGATCAAAGCTCAATTTTTTCAAAATAGTATATTAAAGATGGTGTTGTGTATTTCCCCACACTAATTGATTCTTTTTGTGATGTTAGCAACTATTGATGATCACTGCCTAATCAATTAATTTATTAGGGATTATAGAATAGTGCTATTGTAATTTTATCCTTCCTTTTTAAATAACTGGAATTCTTTTGCAAAGAGGAATTTCTCTCAAGTAATTATTAGGTTATTCTGAAATAGTTCACGTAAGAAAGGCAGAATAAAATAATGATTAATCCACAGTATTTAATAGTTTTTCACATAATGAGTTGGCTCTTTGGCATCATTTAAATGTAGCTAATGTTTCCTGTTTTTAAATTATTACTATTATAGTCTCATGTATTTAAGCACATTTCATATGTTTCAGTCCAATACAATTATGACTGTTGCTGATATTCAATTTGACCCATAGTTAGCCAGTGGAAATTTCTTCAGGCTGGCTTTTGAGTCTTTTTGACACAACACAAATAGTCTTCAATCATATTCTTGCTTTGTGGTACAGGAAAATGATCTAGGGTGTCATATATTTCCTGCCTTCTCTGAGAAGTCCAGATTCTTTAAAATGGGAAATTATGTGTAGAGATGACAATCTGGGTACTAACAGTGCTCATTGTTAATGGACTGTCATTATTTCTAGGCTTTTTGATGGATAGAGCTAAAGCTTTTTAAAGATAAAATATTTCCCGAGTTGAAACTTTTCATTCCAGTTCAGGGCTATAGGGTTTTAAATTCAACCTCATAGATCTTACATTTGTATCTCATTTTTCTCACTCTAAAAGAACTTGATACACAGTAAGTCAACATAATTATTCATTTGCTTCAGCATTTAGTACTCCAGAAGAGTCTCAGAAAACAATAGAAACTGGCCTTCTCCAGCTCTTCTCAAGATCAGTGGTTCAAGAACACAATGAAGGTCATGATCTGTAATAAACACACACACAAAAAGACAACTTATATGAATGAATTTAAAACCATGGCATTGGCCTTGTTAATATAAAACTGTAGTCATCACTCTTCTATTCTCCATCCTCTAGCTCCTACATAAAAGGAAAGCAAGGGTCATATATTTATAAGCAGATATCTAGGTTCAGAGAGCTAAGTAACTTGCATTTAAAATTCATTCTTCTCAGTTCTCTGATTAGAAATAATTTACCAATTAAATAGGATAGCAGCCAAAGTAGGAAGAGAGACATGCATTGAAATCTGTTAGCATCAACTGTTACAGTCATTCTTCTCTAGATGACATATTGTTGCTATATATAGTTTAGATATGAGTAACGAGGATGTGATTGCAACCCAATGTTTAGGGAAAAGCGAGGCTTATCACAATTGCAACTCTGATGGAATGTCTTAGTGATGGATTTAGTCTTGTACTTTCTCAGTTTATTTTTCTCTGTGATGCTTTTATATTTAGGGTTCTAAATGACTTACATTTGATGGACAGAGAAGAACACTTATTAATTGTGAAATCTTGGGGAAGTTATCTAATCTTTCCAAACTTCCTCATCTATGAAATGGGAATGATAATAATAATATCTACCGCACATGATTATTTGTAAGGATTAAATAGAACAATGTACACAAAGAACTTGGCAGAACCCCTAACATAAAGGAAGTATTCAATACATTCAGCCATTCTTACTCTTGCTAAAGAAATAAAAGCTCATCCCAATTGTCAGCTAAAAGTAATTTTATGTGGACATTTCTGAAAAGTGGAAAAAAATCTGCTACAAAGAAATAGTTAATATATCCTTGGCAAAGAGAGGCCTTCATACTCTGGAGTTGAAGAACTTCTGTTCTCCTAAGACCAATGGGGAGCATCTTTAAATGGGGAAAAAAAAGAACCTAGAACACATTTAATGGGAAGATCATTCTGTATAAAATAGGAATTGTAAGAACCTGGTCCTCATAATTCTAATATTTCATATGAGCAGATCACATGCTTTAAATTGAGGATGGAACATAGAAGAGGTACTGGGAAAGAGGGTGACTTAACAAATATTTCTGGATGTTGGGAAAGCTACATGGCCCAGACTGGCCTTGAACGCATAGCAATCCTCCTACCTCAGCTTCTTGAGTGCTTGAGTGCTTGCATGCCTGGTCCAATGTCTAGCATTCTTCACTGCTGCTCACAAATGCTAGCAGTGTCTACAAATTATCTTGTCAACCAGTTGTTTCCTCATCTCCAAAATGTCTCCACCCATTGGCCCTGAAAGCAATGCAGTTGTTGAAAAGCCCTGGTTTATAGCATCTGTATCAGTTATAGTTCTCTTGAGGAACAGAATCAATATACAGAATATGTAAAAAGATTTATTAGGTAGGCTGGAAGGATCAGAAGCAGGATATTCCACAATGGTGCCTGCACACTGGAGAGCCACGAGATCCAGTAGCTGCTTACTCCAAGAAGCTGGAAGCTGCAGAACAAGAGGGACCAAGGATGCAGCACTACTACCAGACTGAAGTCCTGGAAGCTCCACAGAGAGTTGCTGGTGTGAGTCCATCTGGAAAGGCTGAAAAAGCTGGAGCCTGATATCCACAGGTAATGGCAGTAGCAAAAACTGCACCAAGAAGAATGGAGCTTTTTAAAATGAAGGCTGACTTCTTCCTTCTTCATTTTCATTTTATCTGGGCTCCAAGCCTCTTGGATGGTGCCACTGGCATCAGGCCAGGTCTTTCCCATCAGTTTGTTGGCCTACATGCTAATAATCTCTGGACATGCTTACGGACACACCCAGAAGTGTGCTCTATAATCTACCAGGCATCTATTAATATAGCCAAGTTGACAGTAACCTTTAACTGTCACAGAATCCATTTTTCTGGAAGGGACAGCAGCAATACTCTGGGTTAATGAAAACTTTGTTTGAAGAAATATCCCCATAACACAAAACATAAGCATGAGTTTTACTATAGTGGCTGGTTCAGTTTCTCATAGAGCAATACTTATTATAGTCTCAGCAGCTGAAGAACATTAAATGATTCCAGAACACCTACACATAGACATGTGCAAACCTGCCCTTGGCCATGCCTGATTTCTCGAAACAAGGCTGTCCCCGGCAGCACCCCACAGCCCCAGAGCTGACCTCCACTTTGCTCCTCATTAACACACATGGGTGGTCCTGCTCACCTACATATCCCATTGGCAACAATGTCTGCTTTCCTGTGGGAAATGCTGCCATGATGGACCATGAACAGGAAAGTCCTTATAATTCTTTCAGAATTCAATTAACGTCCTGATTGTGAAGGATCTGGTAAAAAGCCACAGATGAGAGACCACTTGTCCTAGCTGGGCACTGCTCAAGTTAGTTTGATACGATAAATGCTTATTACAAAGAGTAAGGAGAGAATTTCTAGTTGCACTGAAGGCAGAGACCATAATGATAATGATCCTCCCTGAGGCTGAGTCTGAATAATTATCCCAGATTCCAGGAGTACTGAAGGCCTCAGTAGCAGGAGCTTCTCTGTCATTATTTGCCGTGGGCGAGCCTAAAGGTGGCCTTTGGACTAATTCCTACTCCCTTTCTCCTCCACAGATTAGATAGTCAGACAGACACAGTCTGTAGATCCTGGATGGCACAGCCCCAGGAGACAGTTGGATTATGTATCCTTGGTCCTTTTCTGCGCATGCCCCGATCACGAGACACTCATGTTCAGCCTAGGCCACGTGGGTCACGTGGTACTAGTTACCCCACCTTCCTACATCATAATTAAAGAGCGCACTGGACGCCAGGCGGCCATTAGCTCATCAGGCTATGGTCCCACCTGGTCCCAGCTATCAGGAATAATCTTGGTCATCTTCATTGTCTTTTCTTCATCTCCCACTGCTCTCCCCGGCTTGGACCCTAGCTGTGCGGGTCGCAGCAATTATTGTGACTTAGTTGCAACTGTTCTCTTTTAGTTGCTACCACCAGACCAATTCACTCTCTATCGGGTTCAGCTTCCAAGGAGAAGTGTAATTGGTCTGCCTTGGCCTTTTGAGTCTGGTAGCAAGTTATGGGTCATCAATTAATTTTGAGATAGGTCACTTCCTTCAGGCCAGCACCCACCATTGTGGACAGAGTGGGGAGCAGGAACACCTGGCAAAGGTATAGGCAGAGAGAAAGTCTCTGCAAAAGTAGATTGGCAAAAGGCGCCTAAAATGTCTGACATACTTACTTTCCAGAAGACTACAGGAGCGTTCCAAACAGCAACAAGGCAAATGCTTCTCCTGTTTGTAAGGGGGAAGAGAAAATGGAAGGAGACAGTGCTGTGCAATGATGTATTTATTAGCCACGGTGGCTGTACCTAAATTTCATGGACTGGTGGCCTAGAATCAGTGGACAAAGATATAACTGTCCCAGCACACAAGACAGAGGTTCTTATACTCCGTGATATCATAGATCAGTAGTTTAAGTGTTATCAGAGAGAAGTAATCTAAATTTCATGAATGTCTGTGGCCCTTTTATTTCAACAGAGAAAAGTTTTCCCATACCTTTGAGAAAGTTGGTACCTAAGTGGCCCCAGCTCCTCTGAGAAGTCAGAACCAGAGGAGCTAAGACATATTTCAATATCACTAACCCTGCAGAGGGCCATGAAAAGACTCAGGAGTCAGCACACTCCCACTTCTTGAAAATTGTGGATATCTTTGTATTTTTCTAGAGTAGTAATTTTCAAACCAAGATCAATTTTTCCCCTCAAGGACATTGAGCAATATCCAAAAACATTTTTTGGTTGTCACAGCTGGCATCTTGTGAGCAAAGGCCAGCAGAGCTGCTGAATATTACAATGCACAGGATAGCTCCCATAACAAAGGATTCTCCAGCTCCAGAAAGTCAACAGTTTGAGATTGAGAAACCCTATTGTAGGTTAAGGATCCAGAGTAAGCACTGTCACATTCTTGAAAGATCCATGACCTAAATCCATAGCTCTTGGAGCCCCAGCTCTAGACTTTGGCAAAAGGCCACAGAACATTGTGCATAGCACCTTTACTTCTTGCCTGCATCTCCTACTGGTACCCAGGGCAGGGGCCCCTCATTTCCTCTCCTCATAAACATACAGCTTTATCATGACAGCCATTCTCCCTGTAGAAAGGAGATTCCCTGCATGAACACCAACTCACCTTGCCACATACCAACTCTCCAATGACCAGCTTTTCAATTCCATTGGCCAAATAAAGGCCCTTTGGCCTTTCATTCTTTGATTCTCTTGCAACCTCAACCTGTCTTATCACACCATACCTCACCAAGTCCCAAATGCCTTCTCAAGCCCAGCTGTCCACTATCTAGCTCATGCTTGGTCAGTGACTATTTACCTTTGGCAGTGATCAATAGTCTTTTCCCACCCTACTGCCAGATTGCTCCTCCATGTCTGTCTTCCTCTTCTATTATGTATACAAACAACTCAGGCTTTCTACAGGGAAGGACAAAACAACAGAGTATCACTTCCCCACTAAACAAAGGGGAGCTGTGCCCTGCGGAAAGCAGCTGAATTGGAGACAGTGGGAGCCAACACGTTGGCACTGCCAGAGAGAGGTTGCTTCTCTGCAGTAACTGAACTCAAAGGTCTCTCTGTGAGATTCCCTCAGGTCTCTGGAGAGAACCCCCGCCCCCTCCCCGTCATGTGGTTTAAAATACCTCTGCAAAGTGGAAGTACATGCACTAAGCTACTGCAATAAACCACTGCCTAACATCCCCAACCTCCACCATTATACGCTGTTAAATATTTAATTAAGAAATCATATAAAGCAAACTGTTACATACACAATAAAGAGAAAAAACAAAAAACAAAATGCAGGTGTAGAATAGAGCTCAGCTTGGTATTCAGTACAATTTTCATTTGCTTTTACCCAGGGGCATTTGTAGAAAAGATTTTTTTTTGCCAAGTTTTTATCTTACTCTTCATTTTCTTGAAGCATGTCTTTTCCAAAAAGTAAAGACATTTAATAAGTATTAAAAACATGTGTTTAACCCATTTAGAAAGTTTAATTTTCTTTAAAAATGGTTTCTGGAGCTGGAGTCTTCTCCAAGTTTCTGGAGCTAAATTTTCACCTGATCATATGTCAGGTCTGACCTGAGTGACCCTACATGGACTTCTGTCAATCACGGGGGATTTTGTTTGGACCCCCTACCTGAGAAGATTCACTTTCCACTAGTATTCACTGTCATAGAAAAGCAAACAGTAACAAAGTCCTGACACAGTCATTTAATAGAAGGATTTGGTTTTCTGGGAGCTGGTTTAATATTATTGTGAAGGCAATAAAGCAAACTTCTGGAAGAAGGCCAGGGAGTCCTGAGCGGCTCAGGCCCATAAACATAATCAAAGTCTATATCAAGTTTTTACCCCAGGCGGTAGTAACAAATGACACAAAGTGTAGTAAAAGATGCTGAACATGGCTCAGAGAAGTTAATGAAACATGAATGAAAGTAAACAACTGCCTCACTTACTGTAAACCAGTTCCATGCTGGGCCCTGTGCTTCTAATGGGAGATCCGGCTGAATGAAAGGGAGGTGCTATGCGTGGAGGAACCTCATTCCTGCCCAGATTTTCAGGATCTACCATATCCAAAGGCAGGGTTTCAGCACAATGGCTGAAAGTGGGTCTTGGGCTTTTGATTTGCCTGAACTGCATTTCTGGAGCTGATAAACAAAGTAAGCTAAACTTGGCCTTGCAGTTGGCAGGATCTGAGGGTAATCTGAATTGCTCTCAAGCAATTTCTCTAGGGCATAATGTGTAAATAAAAAGAAAAATGGAACAGCATTCTTTCCACAGTGTCTTCCAGCTTCTTCAGGGAAAAAAAATAGTGCAGTTGGTGCTAAGTAAACCACATCTTGTTTCCATTAAAGGGGTGGATTTTCAAGCACAGTATCTCTCTTTTCTCCAGGACTGAGCAGAAGTTGTTATGTTTTCTGTTGCTAGGACAAAATACTTGACATCCACAAGTTAAAGGAGGAAAGGTTTATTTTAGCTCATGGTTTGTAGAGGTTTCAGTCTATGGTCAGCTGCTTCCAAGGCAGGGTGGCATGGCAGAGGAAAAACAGTCCATGGCAGGGTAGTCAGGGGGTAGTGGGTCTTCCTTCATTCCTGTTTTATCCCATTCAAGCTACAAGCCTATTGGTTGGTGCCACCACACCCAGGGAAGGTCTTCTGGCTTCAGTAAATCCATTCAGCCACACTCAGAACTAAACCAGTCAGTGTATTAATCCAGTTACCACACAACGTTCATCCACTATCACACACCCATGACCCAGCCACCTCCAAAAACCACTTATTAGCACAAGAGGCTTTGGAGGGACATCTAGATATAAGTCATAACAGAAGTCAGAGCTTCCATAATGGTAAGTCTCTAAGAGGAATTGTCTTCATCATCCAGGACAGGAGGGGGACTGCAGTTTGCTGCATATCATTCTTTTTAAAAATTTATTTAAAGGTAATACAAGTAGATGGATAAAAGAAAATGTAGAAAAGCACTATTCCTACTTTTGTGAAAAAATAAAATTTCCTAACAAAATAATTCAAGAATAATAATAGTTAATACTGTGTACTCCAAATAGGCTTTTAGTCATTCTTTTAAGACCATAATGCATAGTCATTCTTACCTGGAAAGCAACCCTAAATGGCAAGGCTCCCTTCTGAAGACAAGGAAACCTATTTTCACCACAACATCAAAATCCTCCCAATTTTCTCCTAAAAATTCTCTTTCAGGGAAAGCAAGGAGCCTTTCTCTGGAGGGAGCAGCTTAATCTGAATATTTTATGGCTAGTTTAGGCATTCTTACTAATACATCTACAGAATGTATTTAAGAGAAACCCCTCAAAAGATAGCAAACTTTCCAAGACTTTATCATGACTTTACATGTATTTTTGTAGACATTGTTAAGGTAGAAGCACTGCAATTAGTTTTGCTATTATTGAAGTTGGGCAATGCTTTTATTGCTAAAACTTACTTTAACATCACCAGAATATGTTTAGTTTTCTCTGTGGTTAACGATTACCTGGACAGATTCCCACTTAACATATGATGTACAGACAACCAGTGTCACTGCACATTATGAAAACAGCATTAATGGCCAAGGCACAAAAGAAATCTAGGTAGAAATTAGTGAGGACATTAGTTTATTCATGGGCTATTTGGAGACCCAGCCTTTAGCTAGATCAGCAGTCCTATCTCCACCAATTATAATAATGCCAGACTTTTTCATGTGGGATGTTAGCACCTGAAGTGGATGAAAGTAGCTTTATAGTTTTACACTCAAAGGCTCATTTGCTCCCATGGATCCCAACTAAACAAACAATGGCCCTTAGCTATGCCAGAGAAGGGACAAAGCAGATCCTCCAGGGCACGTGGCTGGCAAACTTATTATTTTTCTTAAATGGACATGAGTTTCATACACAATTCAAAAGTGCTGCAATACTGTGTCTTTCTACAAAGTGAAACCATCAGGAATCCAGCCACTAGTGGTCAGGGTGAGAGGCTACTATGTTTGCTCCGTAAAGTAGACAAAGAGATATCATGAAGACTAAAGAAGTTTAAGAACCATGAAAGTGCACCCTTGTGGAGAAAGAAGAGAGAGAGAGAGAGAGAGAGAGAGAGAGAGAGAGAGAGAGAATGAGAAGCATGTAAGCAGGGCAAAAAATGTAACACACTAAGTATCACTTGGGTGGTAAAAAAGATTTTAAATTCAGCAAAGATCTGATTGTACTTTTGAAGTATTGCAATCAGAAAGGGAAAAAAGAACAAAGAAAACCTCAGGCTTGCTCAGTGAGAGTAACAAAGAATAACAGAACAAAGAAACATGCAAGAAGTTTTATGTTTTTCTTGTTTAAAAAGGCCAAGGGGCTAGATAACTTTCTATGGGGTTATGGACCAAAACATGTTAGGCTTTTTTATCTAGGAAGGCAAAAAGTGGAATAGGGGTGAGGAGAAGAGACAAAATCAAAGCTCAAAAGGCAAAAATACTTGCAAAGGATGAATAATGATTTACTAAATCTTAAAAACTCTTGGAACTTAACAGAAAAATATGAAGAAAATAAAGAAACTCATTTTTCTAAGACTAATTCTATCTATATATGCCATATAATCTCCATATATATTCTCTTAAATTTTTAAAAATTTAAGTTGCTTAACTCACAGTTATTAAAAAAACAGGGTTGTTCCAAATACAACACTACAAGTTGTAGTTAACCTCCAAAATGCTGCTGAGATGCTATGATTAGATCTAATGGCACAAATCTAATATCCTTCACCAAATGTATAAGCTTATAAAAAAAATAAATAACATCTCATTGATCAACATTGCTCCTTCACCTCTAAAATATATGAAAGTTTATTTTCCCTCAACCTATAAAACAAGGCACCACCTTCAGGAAACCAAGTATAAAGTCCCTGAACTTGACATGATTCACATTCAGGGCATAAAATAGAAATAGTAGACATTATAATAAAGCTTTCCCCTTTTAGTACACATCGTGAGCATCAAAAACATGAAAGAACTCACACTGGGGAGAAACCCTATATAAGTAAACAACGTGGGAAAGCTTTTAGTACACAAGATTATTGTAAAATACATGAAAGAATTCACACTGGGGAGAAACTCTATGTAGGTAAGCAATGTGGGAAAGCTTTTAGTACACAGGGTTATTGTAAAATACATGAAAGAAATCACACAGGGGAGAAACCCTATGTATGTAAGCAATGTGGGAAAGCTTTCAGTCAGTGCAAACATTGTAAACAACATGAAAGATACCACACTGGGGAAAAACCTTATGCATGTAAGCAATGTGGAAAGGCTATTAGCAGATATAGTCATTATTAAATACATAAAAAACTCACACTGTGGAGAAACCCTATGTATGTAAGCAATGTGGAAAACTTTTATTATACAGTGTTATTATAAAATATATGAAAGAACTCATACTGGGGAGAAACCCTATGTATGTAAGCAATGTGAGGAAGCATTTAGTACACAATGTCATTGTAAAAAAAAAACATGAAAGAACTCACACTTGGGAGAAACCCTATATATGTAAGCAATGTGTGAAAGCTTTTAGTAAACAAGATTATTGTAAAATATATGAAAGGCATCACACTTAGGGGAAAGCCTATGTATATATACAGTGTGGGAAAGCTTTCAGTCACCGTGAACATTGTAAGCAACATGAAAGATATCACCCTGGGGAAAAACCTTATGTATGTAAGCAGTGTGGGAAGGCTTTCAACAGACACAGTTATTGTCAAATACATGAAAGAACTCACACTGGGGAAAAACCCTATGTATATAAGCAGTGTGAGAAAGCTTTTAGTACACAAGGTTATTGTAAAATACATGAAAGAAATCACACAGGGGAGAACCCTTATGTATGTAGGCGATGTGGGAAAGTTTTTAGTACACAGGGTTATTGTAAAATACATGAAAGAATTCACACTCAGCATTAATTCTACCTAAGGAATGTGAGAAAGCTTTCAGCATTCTTGGTGTTTGCCAAAGATGTAAAAACTCAAAATAGGGAGAAACCGTATGTATGTAATCAATGTGGGAATGCTTTCAGCACACACATATATTACCAAATACATGAAAGAAGTCTCACTGGGGAGAAACTATATGCAAGCCTTTTTTGAAAATCCTGTTAAAATTTCTCATGAAGACCTGTAGGAATAATGAATACAAAAGGCATGACATTAATATATTTCCATAAAATATTTTTCCAGCTAGGTAGCCTAGATATATTGTTTTTCAGTAAACCACTTAAATATCTGATTGTGTATCTACAGTGTTTAATATAAAAATACTGAGTTGATGTAATTAGGTATCTTTTTATAGTTTGCGCTTAATACATAGTGTCATTTAATTAAGCATGGTGAATTGAAATGTATTTTTTTTTACTTTCAAGTAGATTTAGTATTTATGTAATTTTTATTTAGTCTTTACAATTGGAAGGTATAGGCCACTAAAAAAGTTAATTTTGTTAATTGCTTTTTGTTGTTAGGATCTTGTCATTACCTTTGTTTTATATTTTTGGTGTATGCTTTGTATTCTATATAACAAAAGATATTTTTGAATTTGATACCATATTTTATATTATGACATAATTTCAGAGACTTGTGAACATGTGTTTTTGACAAAGTTGATTTTCACACAACTTACAGATTAGCACATTGCTCCTCATACCATGAAAAGATATCTGCTTATAGCCCAACATTGTATAATATAATGTGTACATAATTTTGCATATTTTTCTTTCATATTAGAACCAATATTATCATTTACATAAAATTTTGTTTTCTTACAAAAATAATAATAATAATAAAGCTTTCCCACCCCATGTTCCTATTGCGGAGACCAACATACATACATTTTGTAAAAATAAAACAAATAAAAAACTCTAAACTGACTCTATCAGAAAAAAAATTGGTCTTGTCTGCCCTTAAACCTGCTATGCTAAATCAGTCACTTTTTCGCATGTTCTTGCCTTTTCCCACCATCCTGCAAGAAGCTATCACTCAATCTGCCTTGGTCCACACTGCCAGTCTGGAGCCACACAGGAAGGGAGAAGAGGAGAAGAGCTAGAGATGGCCTTTGAGTGCCATCTGGAAAAGAATTCTAGTATGTTCTGAACCACGCACTGAAGAGCAGTCACCAGAATATAGTCTTAAAGCTGAGATGAGGAAACCATCTGGCAAATGTAGGTGGGATCCAGAGAAAAGGCTGAGGGTGGTGGAATTCACCAGGAAATGATTCAGCATACTGTTACAGTCCCTCTATGAGGTTGCTTTGGCAACACTGTGTAGAAAACAGGAGTGAGTCTTGCGGGCTGGAGAACTGAGCTAAAAAATGGAGGAGTTGAAAAAGGAGGAAATTTTGCAAAGGAGGGTAAGGAAAGGCCCTGCCAAAGGCGGGCAAATGGGCTTCTAGGCCATTCTTTTCTAGTGACTTATATTTCCAAGAGGATATGAGGCTCAAAAAGTAATGGGAGTCAGAGATTTAGCTCGGTGCTGCCACACCTGCCTGGCAAGCGCAAGGTCCTGAATTTGATTCCCAGTACCAGAAAAAAAAAAAAAAAAGAGCAAGAAAGAAACAATGGGAATGTTGGTAATGATCAACAATAAGACTACATAGGAAGTCAACAAGAGGATAGGTATGGTGCTCATGACAAAAGTTCAGGGAGTACAGGTAGAGGGGAGACATGTGGGAAGAGTCCTGTGTGAAGCAAGCACAAAGCTTCACTGTAGGCCATTTCAGCAGGAAGCTTTTGAAACACTGAGGGTCAGGCTAATTGCTTAGGCACTGTTTTGCATTTTCTCTAATTGCTATCTAAAAGCTGAGAAGCATGACGTCCTTTCGTTCTTAAGGAGTTAAGTTATAAAATCTCTCTCTCCACCTCTCTCCTCACCCATCTTTCATAGGCCATTTCAAATCCAAATCCTTTGTTTTCATTGTATGTTTCCTTTCTTTTCTGCTCCTCAGATCTTATTTCAGTCAGCTTCCTATCACTACAACAAAATGCCTGAAATAATTAACTTATAAAGAGAAAAGAATTTTATTTTGTTTTGTGTTTGCAGTACTGGGGATTGAACCCAGGACCTTGCACTTGCCAGGCAGGCACAGCACCACTGAGCTACATCCCCAGCCCGACAAAAGGGTTATTTTTATCCTACAGTTTTGAGGCCACCTAAGACTTGGTGGACCCATTGTTTTGGGCTTCTGGTGGGTATGCTGGAAGGAAATGGCAGATAGTATATGTCAGAACAAACCTCCAGGAAGCAAGTGAAAAGGAAGAGGCCATGGTCCCATGATCTCCTTTATGGGCAGTACCCCTAATGACTTAAGAACCTCCCATGAGGCTCCATCTCCTAAAGGCTCCACCACTTCCCAGCTGTGCCATTAGCACGAGGCCAAGACTTTCCTTCAGCAGAACCACTGCTAACAGATGATGCAACCTAAAGCACTGCCACTGGTTGGCCATGGTGACACCAAAACAATGAAATTTGTGTAGTTTAGTCTTGCTTTAGACCTTTGTAGAAATCTAGAAAGATTAAAGTGAAATGGTGATGTGGAGTTCATGGGTATGTCTATTTGTCCAAAATACAGTTATGACTTTTTGATGTATATGAACTTTATTTCAAAAAACTTAAAAATTATTGTGTCATCTTGAGGAATGAGTGTGGAAAGATATGAAGCAAGAATGGAAGAATGACATAAGTATTGAAGTCAAGTGATTGGTACATGGTATTTCATTTTACTATTCCATTTGCATATGTTGGAAATTTTATATAAAATGAAACTGTGGTTCATACCTACATATTCATATACATTCATATACACACACTCCCAAGGAGGGGAGGCATTAGTTTTAGAGCCATCTGGTCTTGATTTTATCACACAGTTCACAATTCACTCGGTGAGGAAGAGCAGGCTTTGTTTTCTGTCAGCCTCCCCGACACTTTGCATCAACATGAGCATTTGGTATGACATCATCTTTACTCTTCTGGCCTCCAGAAGAGGATCTAAGCAACAAGAACACATGTCCTCTGCACTGAGATTTGTAATAACACAGCTTTATATAATCCTCTCAATCCCTTGTCATCCCAAACACTTGTCCATGCTCCGTTATCCAGGCTAAAAATGGAGTCTGCAACACGATATCTGAGGGAACAGCCAAGTATATGACTAAATACTTTCCCCTAAAATTTCCTTCAACTGATGGTACTATTAGAGATGCTGTTCTTCTCATTCTTGCCTGGTGGTTTATTTCTTTTTCATTGGTACATTCTTAAATTACCAAAAGAAGTATTATATATGGTTTCTCACCTTCTCTTGAGCAGGTTTATTTCATTACCTCAATATGGGCTTCTTCCAATCCTGTTTTATTTTTCCTACTTTTGCTGCTTTTTCCTTAATACAATCTGTGAAATTCTTTGGAATAATTTCTGTACCAAATGAATTTATTCCACTGAACAGGAAAAGGCACATCTCATGATAGAGAACCATGATAGAGTTAAAGAAAGAAATCATTGTGAAATGTATTTAAGTCCTGGGAAATGAATTTATAAATATTATTTGGGGGCCTCAGAACCAATTATTTGGTTTTCCACTATTTCTTATGGGGAAAATATGTTCAATTTTTGAATTTTTAGGTGTCTGAACACAAACTTGGAACAAATTGAGTTCAACAGCTGAGCTATCACTGTAGTCTGTTTATAAGGCACTCAATAGACACATTAGTGTAAGACTAATGTCAATTTTGTGTCAATAGACACAAAATATTTAATGATTTGGACTAATAAGGGATGGCCTTGTCTAAATTATGAAATATCCTATAAAATAAAGAGAAGTATCCTATAAAGTAAAACCTATTTCACTCAATGAAATACAGAGGCTATAAATTATTAGAAGTAGGAATGATTGCAGACTTATTTTGATGACTAGACAATAGTTTTTTAATTAGAATACTAGTAACTTTGGGAGTAAATTTTTGCTTCTAAACTACTGGGAACAGTGTGCTTTCCTAACAAGGTTGATAAACAGCTCACTTCCATTACTTATCGGTCTAATAGATCCTTTTCCTTTCTTTATAAGATAAACCAGGAAACCTCTCCCTCCATTTTCATAAATTTTTGAGTTCAAATTCATGAAGTTCAACTCTCATATAATAAACTAAGAGTTTTTGAGCACTTCTAATCTTAGATATTTTGAAGTCACATACAGCTTTTCCTACTCTTACTCATAAGATAGATGATAATATCTGCAAAATAATTAACCAGTAATGTGAATAGTTATTATAAAATATTCAATTCAGAATTTTTCTTTTTTTTCAGCTAGAAGTGCTTCAGCCTCTGTTTCAACCTGTACATTGGGTCCTGCTCTCAAAGCATTTTTTTAACTTATTTTTTTCATTTTTCAATTTTTATTATATGTTTATTATATATAATGATCACATTCCTTGTAAAGAGTTGATACATGTACCTAATATGACTTAATTCTTTTTTACATATCCTTCCCTTCCCTACATCTCTTGGTCCCCTTGCCATTTGAAAAAAAAAACTATCTCCCTCTTTCCTATTATCTTTTATTTTGCTCTTTATTTCTATTTTAGGTTTCTCATATAAGAGAAACAATGAGGTATTTAAGCTTGTGCATCTGATTTATTGCATTTTATACTTACCCCTTAAGATGTATCCACTTTCATACAAATGACTCAAGTTTATCCTTTATGGCAGTGCAGAACTCTACTGAGTAAAAATACCACATTTCCTTTATCTATTCTTCTGTCAATGGATGTATAGGCCACTTTCAAGATTTAGCTATTGTGGATTGTGTTGCTATAAACATGGGTATGCATGTATCACTGTAACATGTTGTCTTATCTCTTTTTTGGAAGATACCTAGAAGGGGAATAGCTGGGACAAACAGAATTTCTAGTTTTAGTTTCTTGAGTAATCTCCATATTGACTTCCATAGTGGTTGTACAAGTTTACATTCCCACCAACATTTTTTTACAATTATCAAAATCACAAAACTTTATATTGATTTATTTCATAGACAAAATTGTATGTTTAGACTTGGGTCCCATCCCCAAGATATTTCCTCATATATATACACAAATATTTCAAACTCCAAAATAGGATTCTGATATTCAATTCACAGCTCATATTCAAGTTTCATTCACCTTTCTTATAATGTCCTATATAGCTTTTTCATTTCTTTTCTGATTCAAAATTCAACAGAGGAGCATTTATTGCATTTACTTTTCTCGGCATATATTTTTATTGTGGTAAAATATATATGATATTTTAACCATCAGTAAGTGTTTAGTTCAGTGGAATTAAATGTGTTCTCATTGTTGTGCAACCACCACTACCCAAAGCAGCTTAAAGAGCCTTTATCACTGGGTCTCAGGGTGGGTCTGGTGCTTGGGCCAAGCTGTGCCCAATCAGAACAAAGACTTAGTTGGGCTGGGGATTTACCTCAGTGGTTCTGGCACCTGCCTTGGAGGCTCAAGTTCCCAAGTTTGATCCCTGGTACCAAAAAAACAAAACAAAACAAAAGAACAAAGACTTTAGCTAAGCTGATGACTGAGTAACCCAGCACAAATAAAATAGTACAGTGGACCCTTGACTTATAAACTTGATCGGTTCCCAAGGTCTGTTCATAACTCAGGTTGGTTGTAAGTCAATACAGCTGAGATCTGGATGTTTACCTAGGTACACACTATAGATAACAAGAGGCAGATGAATCTTCCATTAACCTAATTAACCCAAGTTGTTCATATGTCAGGCCAGTTGTAACTTGAGGGTCCACTGTTCTTAAAGCAAAGCACAAATGTCCTTAATGCACTAAAACCTGGGCACATTTCCATGCCCAGCAAAAGTGCAGAGGGATGGTTAGACTATAAATGTAAGACTCTAGTTCAGTTCTGAGCACATATGTAGATATTTCATCTGTAAAAATGCGTCAGAAGTTGAGGTTAATATACACTTGACATTTAAGATTAAGGGAGGAGGAGGGAAACATCTTGAAATTCCCTGGAGCCCTCTCTATTCTCATCTAAGCTCCTTTTTATTAGCTACAAGTGGATTTTCCACATTGTGGATTTTCAAAGACAAATTCCTTTTGTGTTTCCCTCTGTTACCCAGCTTAAACTGATCTGGATGTGCCTGAGCAAAACACAATTTGGTAGACTCTGCTAAGAAAACAAAGCAAAGCAAAAAACATGTGTAGCCTAAAGTGTCATTAGAGTGAGTTTACATATGTTGCTTGCCTACATAAATATTCAGGACAGTTTCCAAAGACATTCCTGGAGTTATACATGTACATGTGTTTTTGGTTTTTATTTTTATTAGTACATGTTTACAGTAAATAGCAATTACATTCATCACGGGGAATTGGTACATGTGTATAATACATATGCTTTTGTATCTATGAATTTAGAAACTTTTATAATTTTCTGGCTACCTGAGAATGAACACTTTGGGGACTAGGAGTTACATTTATGCTCCAGCATCAAAAGTGGGAATTGTGGGTGTAGGGACTGTCCTTGAATCAAAGGACTTGGTACATTTGTCTTCTAATTCTGAATCCAGAGAAAAGAGATGCAGGTTGAGCAGCAAACAAAACACGTGACATAGCAGAAAAGGAAAGAAACATATTTCTAGCACCTGCCAGTTATCAGAAATGTAGTTGAGCATTTTATACACATTATGCAATAAATCCCAACCGACTCTCACTCTCCAAGCCCATCATTTTACAGAGAAAAGCAGGTTCAAAGATATATTAAATAACATTGATACAGCTAATAAGTGATGGCACCTGGAGTGAGGCCCCTGCAGGACCCTGGGGCAAGCAGGTATACTGGCTTGGATGACCTCATTAATACTCAGTTTCCAATAGTAGACCAGTGGTGGGCTGGAAGGATATCTCCCATGTTGTGCCAAAAGAATTTCCTGGATGATATTTCTGTTCCACCTTTCTCAGTGGCTTGAACAAACTCACACTATTTGCATATGATATATATGAGAAGGACACTAAAAATATTTAGAGACTAAATTAGATTACAGAAAATACTGATAAGCTAGAATAATGGACTGAATGGGATAAATAAGATGTTACTGTAAGGAAGTAAATGTCAAGTTCTGCAAAAGGTTCCAAAAAAGTAATCTTACAATGCAAGTTGAATATTCCTTATCCAACATGCTTGGGACCAGAAGCATTTCAGATTTCAATTTTTTTCAGATTTTGGAATATTTACATATATATGTACTCGCAATTTGGTTGCAAGCAGAATTGTGAAATGAATTCTGTGACCAGAATAGTGGAAAGAGTTAAATTCATCAACCAAGGTATCACTGTATAATGAGAAATCTTAGGGATGGATTCCAAATCTAAACACAAAATTAGTTTACTTATCATATACACATAGTCTGAAGGTTACAATACTTTTAGTGCTTCTGTATTTTGACTATACATCATATGGCTTATAGGTGTGAAGCTATACACTTATTGCATAATGCAAGCACTCAAAAGTTTTGGACTTTTGGAGCATTCTGGATATCAGGGTTTGTTTTTTTTTAAATTAGAAATGCTCAATCTGTAAAACATGAGGGAGGCAAAGTTTTAAAACATCCACCATAGAAAATTTTCCAATATTGTCACAACAAGTTGATACCAACACATGATCACAGGTAAAATTCTATGCTATATGGGGCTGGGGATTTAGCTCAGTGGTGCCACCACCTGCCTCGCAAGCAGAAGACCCTGAGTTCGATCCCCAGTACCAAAAAAGTAAAATAAAATAAATTAAAATAAAGGTGGTGATGACTCTACTACAATCTGTAATGACCAGGTATAACCTAAAAGGAACAGTTTATGCATTCTATCAATATGTCCTGAGTGCCTTTCAGGTTCTCAGTACGTGCTAGGTCTTGGAGATTCAGTGGAGACACAGTTCTAGCATTATGAAGCTTCATAGTCCAGCAAATCAAGTGAA
Organism: Heterocephalus glaber; assembly: GCF_000247695.1. Next base: position 12,868,510 of record NW_004624787.1, read on the forward strand.
AATCACTTTGAGAATGGAAAAAAATTCACAACTATGCCTTAGAGAAATAGTGAAAGGAATGGAGGATCCTTAGCCTCAAAAAAAGTCTTCTTTTGAACAGCTTTTGAAGGGTTGATGGGAAAAAAGGAACCATGTCTTATGGTAGATTTTATAATATTCAAAATACATTCTGCCTCTCCCTGTAAAGAAATGATAAGCCCCTAGCTCACAAATGTTGGACTTGGCCATGTGACTTGTGTTGCTTCTCCTGACGGGAAAAGTATAAGGACCACCACTGCCCTTTGGAGCAGCCGCATGACTTGCTTTGGTCAATGAAATACAGTGTAGGCCAACGTAATTATGTAAAGCAGATACAGTTAACCAAATTAGAGGTGGCAGTTCATCCTTGTTTTAGTTGGAAAACAATCTATTGAGTAAGTTTGTTTCAAGGAGTACAAGAGTATTCAGTATATATCCCAAGTATAGAGCTCTTTTTATCAAGCTTGTGCTACCTTAGCTGAAGTCAGAATTGAGGTTAAGCTCACTAACAAGTCCAACAGAGCCTTAAAGACTGCATTCTAATCATTACTGTTTCTCAAAATTAGGTGGCCCACCTATCATTAACATATATTAGTGTTGCCAATTTTGCTCTAATTGTGAGTTTGATTCAACTTGTTTAAATCAATTTTATTGATATATAAGGATACCTACAATGTATCACATGCAGTTTCAGCTAAAAGTTTAGTGATTGGTCTGGAAATGAAAAATTGATGCTTGGCTTTATTACTAATACTGTTTACTTTACTCTTGCACAGTAATCTGCCTCCACTTAAGTGCCCAGAATTAGGAAATGAATTATCATTGGTGACCTCTAAGTGAAATTGTAAAGATGCCAGATATCTGAGCAGTTTGCATGTACACAAAAAAGGAGAATAGTGTACTTCCTTTCCTTCTTTCTATTCAATATGTGGGCTATTCCTGCCCACTAAGTCCCTTTGGAAACAAATTTATACATTTCTTGCAATTAAGAAGTGCTATTTCTAAAAGGAACTAAGGAGTGAACTTTATATATGCCTTATTTTCTGAGAATACCACAGGCCCTGCCTGCTGGGCTCCCCCTTTCATTTATTCCTTGTTTTTTGGATGCATTTAAATTTGAAATTACCTTTATGATCACCAAAGCAAATTGTCTTCCTCCTTAGAAGACATTGCTCAAGCAGTCCCTGCTTAATGAAGTGTCTCAATTCCAAATCTATGTATCTGCCACTGTGACAAGAGGAAAGTTGTCCCTTTTTTACATTATTATCAGTTAAAACTTCAAGTGTAAACAGCAAATATCACGTGTTTATTTTGAAAGAATCTGTATTAGGCAGCTTTCGCATTACTGAGACAAATTACCCACAAGTTAAAGGAGGCAAGGTTAATTTGGCCCACAGTTTCAAAGGATTTCAGCCGACCCCAAGGCAGGACCATCATGCCTGAAGGGTTTGCTTTGCTCATGGTGGCAAGGAAGCAGAGCTGGGGAACAGCACCAGAGAGGAAGGGCCAAGGAGCATATAGTACCAGAGATCACACCTTCAAGACCCACCCAAACACACCCAGAAATGTGCCTTACTAGCCCCCTCAGCAACTCCCAAGCCAATTAAATCGATGAGCTTAACCATCAGAGAATTTACAAAAAGACCTCAAGAAACTAGAAAACATAATCTCATGGCTTATAATCCAGTTGGAGAGAGGAAAGGCACGTAAAATATGTAAAAAGGGGGAGAGCCAAAGCACAAAACACATAGATAACAATTCAACATAAAATAGTTCATGCCACTATTTCCAAAGAAGTTTCACCAAAATGTCATATTCATGCCTACAAAGAGAATTGTTTATAGTAAGATAAGGTGACAATGGAGTTACATGGGAAAGATCGATCTTTAAAGGGAATTTGAGACGAAAGGGCAGCGTTCATTCAAGCAAAGTAGAACAGGAGTGAGGGGCGAGCCTTGTAGGTAGAACCAGCAGTCAACCTTTTGGACTGTGGCTTCTTGCAGGGTACCTAGCACACAGTGAGATTTAGCAAATAGTGACTGAAGGAATGGGTGGAGTGATAGGACAGCTCAGAAAGAAACCCCTTTTAGAAATGAGACCAAAACAAGGAGATTTTCCTCCAGGTGTGAAAACTTTTGTATCCCAGCTATGAGTGTGGGCTTTATCCTTTTTGAGACTATTTACTGTTCAAGGCAGGCATTCCCTATGAAAGTAGTGGGGAATTGGTCTTCACTTTCCAGCTCTTTGGTTTTAGCAGTCTCCACCTATCTTCCTTCAAGGCAACCATAGATGGAAGTTATCGTACCACCCTAAGACATCTCAGAGTATTTATTACTGTATATTTCATTGGGTAATTAAATGCTGCAAGCTTTGATAAGTCCTTGAGATGGCTGATTTTAATGTGTCGACTTGACTGAGTAATGGAGTGCCCAGACATTTGGCCAAATGTAATTCTGGCTGTTTTTGCTAGACTGGTTTTAGATGAAATTAACATTATTTAGGTAGATTGAATAAAGCAGGCTCCCCTCCCCAATGTGAGTGGGTTTCATTCCATTGAGGGCCCAAATAGAACAAAAAAAGCAGAATTCTGCCCCAAGTAAGAGAGACTTTTTCCTGCCTATTAGACTTCAAACTGGGAGTTGTAGTCTGTATCTAGATGTCCCCTAAATCCTCACGTAATCCTAGGTGGGACCTTTGGAAGTAGTATAGCATTGTAGGAGTAGTATAGCTGGCTTGATGTTAGGGGGTGGGGTCTGGTCAGAAGAGGCAGGTCACTGGGGATGCACCCTGGAAAGGTTTATCTCCCCATCTGGCTTCTCCCTTGATGCTCTCTGCTTCTCCCTTGATGCTCTCTGCTTCCTGTCTGCCATGCCTCCTGTCTTGGAGCCATGGACTGAAACCATGGACTGAAACCTCTACACACTGTGTCAAAGTAAACCTCTCCTTTTAGTTGTGGGTATCAGATATTTTGTCCCAGCAACAAGGAAAGTGAGTAAATCTTGCCTTCAGACTTCAACTGAAACATTGACTCTTCCTGGATCTCAAAATTGCTGGCCCTCAGACTGGAAGAATTACACCATGGGCTCTCCTGGGTCTCCAGTTTGTGATTCACCCCGCAGATCTCTGGACTTGCCACCCTCCAGAAATGTGTAAGCCAGTTCCTCAGGGAGCCCTGACTTATACTGTTATCTTCCTTTGCTACCAAAATCTTTCTATGTTGCCCAGTTTTTCTGCTTGCTTATATCTTACTTTTCCATCTAGATTGTAAGCTTCCTGAGACCTGAGAGGAGGAGTTATTGGAGGTATTCTGGTGGAGGGCAGCATGGCTACACTATGCGATTGCGTAGATTACACCCTGTACAGGGTCCCAACTGATAAAGCAAAGTGGAACAAAACTCTAGCACCAGATCCAGTTACCAAGTATGATCCTGGCACAGGCTGCACCCATCTGGAAGAAGAGAAGCCTGTTTCTCATTCTCAGAGGCATTGTATGGGGAATCCGAGGCCCCAGACTGCAGCATGTTGTGGTGGGCCCAAGTATGAACTGTGAGCATCCCAGAATAATAGGTTACCTGTTCTGTCCAACAGTCGGCAGGACTCATCTAGCTCCACCTTACAACAGCCAGAACTAATTCCCAGGATTTGCCATAAATGTTCCATAAAATGCTCTAAAAGCAAGTATACCATCTGTGCACTTGGGTTGAGAAAAATACACATTATACCAATGATCAAGTTCCCCTGATTTCAATATTTAAAAATGTATCCATAAGGTTTCTTAATTGCATGCCCCAGGGTCCAACTCTAGATTAAATAAAAAGCTATATAGTATATGGAAGACCTCATGGGATCACTGGGAAAATTGGCAAAACCTCAGTCAGAAAACAAGAAGGAAAGGTGCAAGTTGTGTAACAGCGAGGATCAGAAACAAAATCACACATAGCAGCATCCCCAATCCTTTTGGCACCGGGTACTGGTTTCACGGAAGACAATTGTTCCTCAGGCCAGGGTAGGGTAGGATATGGTTTTGGGATTAGATTCTCAAAAAGAGTGCACAAACTAGATCCCCTCCATGCACAGTTTACAGTAGGGTTTGCCCTCCATGAGAATCTAATGCTGCCACTGATCTGACAGGAGGGAGTTCAGGGGAGAATTCAAGCAGTGGGGAGCAGCTGTAAATACAGAAGAAGTTTCACTTGCTTGCCTGCAGCCTAGTTCTTAATAGCCCTTGGGCCAATACTAGTGTGTGCCCTAAGAGTTGGGGACCCCTGACACATAGAACCAGCGTGGAACCACATAGAACCTGTCACAATCACTACACACCTCACCCGCCTCAGCAATTGCCACTACCTGCCTCCCATGACTTCTCCACCACCCCTACTTCCTTGCACATCTGTCTCTGAGTGCACACTCTGGCAGTTTTTCAGCATTTTCAGCACCTCAGTGGGAGGAAGATTCTGCTCCCCATCTGCCTCCTAAAGTAGGGGATTCCTCAAACTCAGGAATGGTTTTGGACTTGGCAAAGCAAAAGGTGAGAATGTTCACTTCAAGACCATGAAGGTATATATATATGAAATCAACATTGTTTAGGTAGATTGAATAACACAGACTGCACTCCCCAATGTGAGCTTACAGGATTTCATGGAAGATGAGGATCTCATAGAGCTCAGCTGTAAAGTACTGAATGAAGGCAGGTTCACACACAGAATTTAAATTCTCAGATAGGAAAATAAGTTTCAGCCAGTTCTTCAGTTCTGACAGGTCTCATGTACTACGGCTGGCATTCATAACAAATGCAAAGCAATAACACACATATTTGGCAAACTGTTTCAGAAACATTCAAAAATGTTCCCTGATGGTTAACCTGTGAGAGTTCCTTATAATATAGCTAGCAAACACTTTTAACACAAAGAAAAAGCACAGATTACTCATTGTTTTTAGTTTGGACTTGTACCAAGGCTTATAATGTTTTTCTAATTTAGATAGAAAGATAGATAGATAGATTACACATATGTATCAGCAAGTATATTTTCTTTCTTGAAGTTTATTTTCACAAATCTAGCAGAAATGGTTACAGTTCCACCCAATTTGCAGAATTTTAACCACTACACAGAAAGTCTCTATAAAGAATCATTGACTGAAGGCACGCCTTACCGAGGTCGAAAGTTGCGCAGAACACGCCCAATCAGCCCACGCTCTGGCAACAATCCACTGGACACCCCCCCCCC
>NW_004624787.1:12887808-12911263 GCF_000247695.1 Heterocephalus glaber
TGAGAAATGTAATTGTGTTGTATACCTACAATGCACCAGTAAAAGAATTTAACAAGAACAAAAAAAAGAATCATTGACTGAATAAGTAAACAAATAATATCTCAACAATAATATGAGGAGAAAATGAAATAGGTGCAAATATTTCGAATTCTCAAAAAGAAAATGTGCTGAGTAAATTGAAAGCAAGAACACTGATGTGTAGTTTAACTGCTAAATGATGAACAGCAAAGAACACCATGAATGGTATAAATAACTTTTTGGTAAAAGGGTCACACTAATATGTATCACATTCATATTTTCTAGAATCAGGAGATGGCTTCCTGGGCCAGTGGATTGGGACATGGTTCTTTACTATACCACTGAGGCAAAGAATTAAAAAGTGGCTTTAAAATTCTTATTAAGAAAACTAACCCTTGGGAAGAGTGTTCCTTTGCTCCTTTCATGGCCTTACTCATATCTGCCCTCACAGTTTCTGGAATCTCTATTTCTCAGCTACTTGTGACCTTTGTCCCATTGTCATGAGGCCTCACTGTCAATCAGTCCACATAACCTTTAGCTGCTATCTCTTGCTGTTCTTACCATTACTGTGTGTTTTGTTTTTAATTCTGCAGTCTTAAAAACACAAAAGAGCATTTTTGGAGAAAAAGACAGCTGACATTATACCACCTCTGCCACATTTTCCTAAGGGCCCTGCCCACCGATGTTGTAAGCCTGCCTTTCAGGTTGAATCAGTCAGTCCCTGGCATGAATGAAACACAAAGATTCACCTTGTCTGGTCCAATGTCCAGGCACACTGCCCTCCCATTGGAAGAGGGATCCAAGGTTATGAACTCCAAGGTTATGGGGAAAGTTCCTATGTTTTGATGGAATGGAAATTCCCAGATGATTCCAAGAGAATGGCTGTAAAGGCAGCACCTAAAGGCTTACTCTGTAATTGGTCTATACCACTCAAAGCACAGTTGTTCACCCATGTGTTACAGGACAATGACAGGTAAGAGCAGAAACAGAGAGCAAATGTTAAAAATATTATTGCAATTTGCTAAAGTGTGATTCTAATAAAAATAGGTGGTTGTATTTTATGTCTTTCATTATTCTAATAATTCATTTTATTGTATTTTACAGAAGTATAGATCTACAAAGTGTTTGGGAAACTTTCTTTTGGTACCGGGGATCAAACTCGGGTCCTTCCTTCCACTTGCAAGGCAGGTGGCAGAACGACTGAGCTAAATCCCCGGTCCACATTTTTAATGAACCTTTACGACAGTGTGGTAAATCACTGGTTTAAAAGACATACACATGAAAACAAATTACTGTCAGTGATGATTTTGGCTTAAAGATTTACTTTAAGTAGATCATAAATATGTCAGTATACGTGTTTGTCTGACAGATCTTGCCATTTTTTTTGTGTACTCATTACCTAGCAATACTGAAAACATGGGACACACACCAGCCCAACAAGGGTACTACAGAGGGGAATTCTTTTCCAAGTATAAAGATGATAACAAGAATGGATGTCACTGGGATTCTGGTATTAAAATCAAATACAGCATTTGCCCTTTCAAGCTCAAAGTTGAGAGTATAATTGTTAGTTGGCAATGACTGTTTCTTCACTGACATCCCAAGGAAGCTGGCTGATCCAATCCCCTGTGGCCTCTGGCTGGCTCTGTAATACCATTTTGGCTCATACTAGAGCACCAAAGAATACCTCAGATCACTGCCCCTGCCCTTCTCTCCTCCAGCACCTGTTACCAAGCATCTTGTTGGCAGAAGAAGGGAGGGGCAGTCAATGTAGAAGACAAAGAAAGTTGCTGTCATTGCTGCAGCTACCAAAGAAGCAGGAAGAGCTGAGAAGCATTTCCTTAAAGAATGTCTGGAATTACCAAGGGGCAAAAAAAATCCATCTTAGAAATGTATCTAGAATTATGAGACTGAACTTGATATGTTTCACTGGGCCAGATTTAGTAATTCTCATAGATATCATATCAGGTAACATTAGATCTTTGCAGTAATCCAAGATCATTGCCTACGTGGTGTGATTTGAGCAAGGGAACAGAGTGATGAGCTATTGCAAAATATACTTCCCCACCAGTCTATTCTAATACATGGAATTCGATTGTTAAAATATTCACTTTTGTCATAACGTGCTAAGGCTGTCATAACAAACTAGAGTACCAGACACTGGGTGGCTTAATTAAACAACAAAAATTTATTTTTCATAGTTCTGGAGGCTAAGAAATCCAAGGTCAAGGTGTCAGCAAAACAGATTTTATTCTTGGGCCTCTTGACTTTAGGTGGCTGCCATCTTTCTGTGTGCTCACATGACCTCTTGTGCATGTATGGAGAGGGTGTGCTCTATGCTGTGTCTTTTGGAAAGCTAGTAGCCCATCGTGGGTGTCCCACCCTTATGAACTCATCTGACACAGAGGTCCTGTTAGGGTTTCAGTATATGAATTTGGGGGAATACACCTTTACCTCAAGACACTACATCCATAAGTATCTTTTAAAATAAAACATGCTCATTATTTCATACCCATTTTTATAGTTGACTTCTTCCTTTCTTTGTCAGCTAATATCACATATGTCATCATGAAATAGAAACAAACTAAAGCATAAAATGCCTAGACTCAGAAGCAAGAAAAATGAAGACAAAAAGAAATAGAATAAGAAAAATAAAAATTTACTATTTGTAGAAAATAGATGCACCCTGAGACTGTAATATTGAGTGAAATAAATCAGACACACAAGCTTAAATATTGCATGCTTTCTCTTATATGAGAAACCCAAATATAAACAAAAACCAGAACAAAAAATAGATAATGGGAAAAAGGGAGATAGACCTTTCTCCAATGAATTCAGATTCTCCAAGGAATTCAGATATGCTGTGTACATGCACTAACTCCCCACGAGGAATGTAATCACTATGCCCTGCAAACACACACTAATGAAAAAAGAATCATCCAAAGACTGACTCCTGGGCAATAATATTAATCGATTCATCTATAGCATTAGCTGAACTCATTAGGGACAAATGCTGTGTTAAGTGACAGACATAAACCTACTAGTGAAACCCTGCCAAAGTGGACTTTCCAATGAGAAAAACTTCAGACAAATGAAATGCTTGGAGTGTTAGGATGTCACACTGGAAGCAAGTCCAGGGTGATGCAGGGGCACCACTAGAGGCCAAGTCTACTGTCACCCAGAAAATGCTCACTGGGGAGGCCACACATACATGAATCTGAAACAGGAAAGGTATCCATCAGGTGAGGGGGGATTAGGGCAGTAGGAGGTGGGAGAAGGTAGAGAATTGGGGGTAGTGAGGGGCAAGCAGAGGCAAAATACAGAATGCAGGAAGTTCCACAGGAGTGGTAGGCATGGGTCAGATTGAACGGAATCACATCCCCTGCTAAAGAATTTGTGCATCATCTACAATCATTGAAGGATCACAAAGAGCCACAGAGTAGAAGAATTAGATTTCCCAATTAGAGAGGTGGCTCTTGAGGGCAAGGTGGAGAGTGGAGTGGAGAAGGCAGAGCCCCTTAGAGATGGGTGGAGATGTATAGGTGAGAACCTATGGGTGATGTGTGAAATAAGGCAGTAGGAGCGGGGTGGAGAAGAAGGGAAGTGAGGAGTTGTTGAGGAGTAGAATTGACCTCAGATGTTCAGGTAGCTTTAGGTGACAGGAGGGCACCATTTGTTGGAACTGTGAGAATGAGCTGGTGCGATGGGAACACGGTGAGTTCTGTTAGGCATGCACCATTGGTGGTACCTACGGGACAGCAAGCAGGTGGCTGAAGTGATGAGCCAGGAGCTCTGGGAAAGCTGAGCAGAAGTCACCTGCTTCCAGGGGAGCCATGGCAGAGTGCAACTGTCTGGAAAATAACCCTGGACAACAAGAATAAACCTGCATTTGTGTCTATCTTCCTAGCCACACAGTGAGTTCCTGAAGGGTCAGATCAAGACTATTCATTTTTCAATCTCTTACAGCCTTTTGCATAAAGAAAATGCCCCACAATTGCAGGTATAGACATTAGCAGCACCAGGAAAATAGGTTCCAGCTCTGACATAAAGTCCCCTAAGCCCAAACTACAGTAGAAATGACTGGAAAAGTTTTAGAAACAGAAACATGAGTAAAGTCTCTTGTATGTACATTGTTCCTGGGTTTCTTTCATTTAATAAACAACTCATCTTCGGAGTAAAATAATCTGTCTTAGTGATACCAAAAATAGTATTTTCCAATAGATTTGAAGACTTCTGGTGAGGACCCACAACAAAGGGGAGGGTATATTTGTAGTATTATTCTCAGAGCAGGTATAGTTGGAGCGGGGGTGGTGGAGAATCACTCCATAATAGAAAAAGCAGTGCAACAAAACATGCTCTCTACTCTGCACTGTATTAAATGGTCTTTATTGCTTTTGCTAAGAAAAGCCCATTAGTCACCCCAACTATTATCTGGCAGTAATTAACAATCAGCAGTGACAAAATATCCAGTAAGAGCTCACAACAACAAAGAGTCTTGTTTTCCTCTTCCCATGTACAGAGTCATTTGACTCTGTATAGCTATATTTGTGATTTTTGGCGTGAAGGAAGGAGTGAGAAAAGCTGAATTGTTGAGGCTCGCCTAAGCAAACCCACAGGTAGTTAGTCAGAGTCCCGTACCCAGAGCAGACACATCCTTTAACAAAATACTCACATATTTTAGGGAAACCCATGCCCAGAAAGGAGAGCAAATGTTAGGGACCAAGAGCTATCCCTCAGCCTGATGAGGCCTAATAGATCCCACAGTTGAGGAGGTGTGAAAAAGAGGATTCTTAAACTGAATTCAGACTTTGTTTCATAGGAAAATTAAAACTAGTGTTAGAAATGCCAATATATACACCCCCCAAAAGAAGATTTTAAAACTAACCTGTGTGCTTCTGTTTAATGCAAGTTCTGGTGTGAATGTTTCTGCCTCAAACATGAAGAGACTTTGCAGTGTATAGACTGTCCAAAAACAGAGAAGAGAAAAGAAGCTGCATTTTTACTGCCTCTTCTGTAGCTGACACGATTCTCACCACTCACTCTCTGTGAGAGGAAGTTCATGCCTTGCTTTAGAGAGGGCCCTGTTGCTAAGTCTCCACCTAAACCTCTGTACAATGGTGCAGCACAACCTTTAGGATCTGAGGCCCTCTCAGACGATTCCATGGAAGGTTCCAGCATGGAACAACCAGGCTCTCCAGCTGGCCTGCTCTGCTGTCGGAGCCTTGGCTATATTTTTGATATCTAGGTGTTCTTCTGGGTCAGCAATTTCTGGCTCTAGCCTCAACAATCTGTGCCTCCTGCATCAGTAAACTGTATGCCTTGGTCCCTTTTGTGAGAAGGGCCATATGTTGCCTGCAATAAAAGATAACAGTGGATCCCCTGCATAATGCAGAATCAGAGCACCAGGCAGCTCTGTGCAGCACCACTGAAGGACCTGCTCTTCAGCAGTGGAAGTTAAGGATTCTGTTGTTTAGTCACTCTTGCCTTAATGGTCAGTAGGTTTTGATTGTCACTAGGGCCTGGATAAGTGTTCCCCAAAGTGCCACATGCTAAAATCTTGATCCCCAGCACACAGCATATTGGAAGGTGGTAGAAATGCTGAGGAGGTGCTTAGCCAGAAGTCTTCTGGTTATTTGGGGCCATTGCCTTTGAAAGAAATACTGGGACCTGGTCCCCTACTCCCTTTTTGCTTCCCAATCACCAAGACACTCTCACTATGATGTGCTGCCTTCCCACAGCTCCCAAGCAATGGGGCCAACCAGTCACAGACTGTAAAGTCCAAAACTGTAAACCAAAATATATCTTTCCTCATTTTAAGTTGATTATCTCAGGTATTTTGTCATAGTAATGAAAAGATGATTAATAAGTGTCTTTGATTTTTCTGGTCTTGGGAATGTTAAGCCTAAAATCACTTTCCTGTCTGCTTGTCAGTCTCATCTTCGATAGTTTCATGAACCGAAAGTTTCTAAAAGTGGCTGTCTGTCTTGCTTTTAGCTCCAGTAAAATCTTCCTTATACAAAGTCCAAATATTTTCCTGGAACATTGTCATTTGTTTCAATACTGCTTCCTGGAACACATACTTTCTTGTACTTCATGGTCCCCTAAAGGCCTGAAGGCATTTCTCACAGATCATTCCCTTCCTCCTCCTCCTCCCTGGAGAGGACCAGCTTTGTCTTCTCCAAGACAAATGCCATTTGACCCTTCAACTGTTCTGGGCCCTTTGCCCTTCCATTTACCCCCTTGGGCACATTTCTCTTTGCAAATTCCCACTGAAGCAATCTCTTTCACAACAAACCTCAATACTGAATGTGCTATTGACCGGCAGAGAGGACATGGTGACTCTTCTCTGCTTGGGATGCTATACCAGCTGTAGCTCACCATCCCTGTGGGATGTTTATCATTCATTCCCAATTTATCATATTGTTTATCATCACATACCTAGGCTGTGTCACATGCTGGGAAGAGAAGCAGCCTCTGAAGAACAGGGTATAGAGTCCTTAGTTTCTCCGGAAGAAATCAGATTTGGTCTGGTCTGCTCATTAGGAAAACCACCAACGTTCTGCCCAGCTCCAGTATTTCTCCTTAAAAACAACCAAGAGAATTATTTGAACAGAGATGGAAAAAGAAAAATAGATTGAAAAGAACTGAGCTTTCACAGGAGAATGACCCATCAATATAGTCAACATATTATTTTATAGTCCTTGAGATAAAATTAGCCATAACTTAAGGTGTCACCAGAAACAAAGCATTTATAAGTCAAACACTAATGTGTTTTTACTGTTGGAGGCTGAGTAAATCCTTTATCTAGCAGTTGCTAAGGAAAAAAATCTATTTTACTCTTTTCCAGAACAAGTGCTTTTTATGACATTATCTCCCAATCCTGCCCATGGTCCCACAGGATGACTTCTGCTCCTACATCTGGACTACTGAATCCTTCTTGATAAAGTTGTACAAATTCACAGAGGTCTTACACAAGCTAATTTTCCAGTACGAACTAAGTCTTTAAAAACAACATAGATTCACATTCTTTAGGATGCCTATTTTTGAAAAATAAAGAGAAAATAACAAGTGTTGGTGAGGATGTAGAGAAACTGTTTCAATATTTGATAAGTGGGTAGACTTGGGCTGAGAGGGTCTAAGAGGAGTTGACTGAAACAGGAGAAACATGTTCTCAAGGGACAAAGCTGAGTTTATATGTCTGTGGGAGAAGATTCCGGAGTAAGATCATGAAAGGTAGTAGCTGAAATGGAAGACAGATGTAGGTGGTCTTGTAGGCCAAGACAAAAGAGTGGGGATCAATTACCTATGCAGTAAAACACTATTGATGACATCAGAGGTCCAACTGGGCTCCAAGAAGGAACTTGGAACAAAAGTGAAGGCAGGGAGAGTGCTAGAGGCAACTGCAGTACCTCAGAGAACTTAGACTATGGTTGGAAGTGGCAGAATCATGATATCCTGAGGAAGTAAAGGCAATATAGGATTTAGGGGAGAAAGAAGTAACTTCTAGGTTTTCCCCAAGCTTCTAATCGGACAGTGGTACCACTTTGAGGAAGAGACAAAGAATCTCTTCAAAAGGATAAGACTCCTGTCGTGGTCAAGTTAGATGGAGGATTTTTATTAGATGTGCAAGTGGAGATGTTGAGGAGTCTGCTTAGAGGAGAAGTCAGGTCTAAAGATGCAGACTTGTGAGTATGCTTAAGGATCATCTGATGAGTTGGTGAAAATGGTGATTTCTTGGCTCTACTCCCACTGATTCCGTTATAATATCTGAGTGGGTGGAATTTGCTCTTCTAATTAGCTCTAATTAGACTGCTCTGTATAATCCTGTACTCTAGTATTCTACCACCTCTGGCTGATATTAACCTGCCAAGTAGCTCTTTTGCCACTTAACTCTAACTTTTTCCATCTCATTCACATATTTTTCTGTTTATACAAATAATATTTATATAACATAATATATAACATCGATATTACATATGTAATATAAATTATTATATTAATCTGACCAAGCTATTATACCAATAATGATAAATTTAATGATATAATTATATATAAATATATAACCCTTTTTTCTACTCTAGTCACAAGATGAAAAAATATCAAATGCCACTAAAGAAAATAGGCATATTTTGTCTGCAAAATTCCCTTATCTATCCAACTTCTAACATAAAAGAAAGAGAGGAAGTGGGAGAAGAGTTGATTGAATTATTCTTAGGAATCCACATAGTTCTTGAATAAACAAGACTTTGTCTACTTCTAGGGGCTCATGCACTATGTCAGAACATATTCCAAAAATATGCAGAAGATCAGCAAAAATCTTGACTTCTAAATTCGTTAGAATTCCCTTTCTTGGTATCAAGACAGAATTGCCCTGCGATCTTTCACCTCTGTCATCCTTCATGATTTCTCAAAAATGGCTGCCTCGCCTGTCATCTGCACTCACTCTCGCTCCTGTTCTCCCCTTGGTGTGCAGTCTGGGCTGGAGCTTCAGCCCATGCAGTTGGTCTGAGAGCCCAGTCACTTGCCTCCCATAGCACTAGTGACATCGCCATGTTCACACTGGGCATCCCTATTTGAAACTGCTCTCGACAGAAACTTAGAAGCCTCACAGAGCAAAATTCCTTGCTTTGTGGCAAGCCTTCCCATTCAGCTAAGGACCCATTCTCCTACTCTTTTTGTCTTTCTGGGTTCTTTTTCTTAGGGGGAGGGTAGTTTGACTTAGTTGGGGTTTTTTGTTTTGTGTTGTTTTGTACTCCTCATTTTAGTCCTCTTGACACAATTCCAACAGTGTCATCTCACATCTTTTTGTGTATGTTTGGCCATGGGACCCTCTTCTCCTCTTGTATGCATGTCCCTTTAACACACCCTCTAACGGCAGACACTCACCCATGTTCATTATCTCACCTAAGCAGATGTTTTAAAGCACCCCTATTCCAGGGTGAACACTCATAAAGCATTACAGGATGATTGAGGGTCCAGCTTTCTATGCATGCCAGCAGATCAGGAAGCCTGCCACAAGGTTGTTCTCATTACTCAGCAGCCTCTGACGCTAGTTAGATTACTGCTCAGGTGAGGTCAGGGCAGATGTGACTTAGGTCCAGGACAACTGACCTCAATATCTCTCTGAAGCTGGTTTAATGGTTAAGATAAAAGGAATTCTGGAAACAAAGTTCCGGGAGATTTTGTGGTAGAATAAATGACGGTGGTGAATAGGGACATGCACTTGCCATTAAAAGTGGCATGTTTATGGGGTGCTGACACACTTTATGGGGTGCGTGCCTTCGGGTGCCAGCCAGACCCATGCTTTTCCTAATGTTTGCAGCCTTTTCCAAAAGATTTGGACAACACAGCTGTGACAAAGCTGCCAGGGGAATTCCTCAAGTTGAGGTTTGCTTTTTGTTTAAGCAATGTTCCTTTTTCCGTTACCAGCACTGTGAGCATAAGAGCGCCATCTCTAGCTGTGGCCACAGGGACAGGACTGCCACACTGCGCGAGAGGGCCACCTTCACCGGGTGCTCTGCACCTGACCCAGAGGGTGCCTTATCATAAAGTAGAATAAGAATGCTCCCCCAACCACTTTGGGTGGTAGTACCCAGAGGTCCGGCCAGGGACCCAGCCTTTCTGTATCTCTTAGCACCACTTCCTACCATAGTACATGATCAACTAATGACCTTATAAGCTCTTTATTCCAGAGAGCACAGCGCTGTTATACAGGTTCTATGACGACTATATACAACATCCATGAAAATAGTATTTTACATCCCACCAAGCACACCTGGTCCCTGCTACAGGTGTGGCAAGAAGGTCAAAGGAAGCATGTTTGCCCTGTTTTATCCTCTCTGAAAACAGCTTCAGAGGAGTTAAGTAATTTTAATTCAAGGGTACAGGGTTCTGTGGCACATTGGGCTGAGTTTCTCCTTCCTCCTGTGCTCTTTGCACAACCTCCGGCCGCAAGGTTTGGACCAGCTGAAAGCAGAACCTGAACTTCCATTTCTACACTAGTCTATTGAATGTCTGCTTTCTGAAATTCCAACAATAATGTTTCCACCTTCAATGTAGATCTTCAGATTTTATTATGAAGGAAATTCCTGCTTTGCCAACCTATCTTTCTTAGACTCGTTATTATTTAAGACCTCTACAACTCAGTGTAGCCAAAACCATGGTTGAAGCAGCATTTTCACAGAAGGGAGTCTATAGGAGTGTCCCATTGAGCTCAAGGGACAAAATTAAGCTAGAAGAAAGAATTCTGCTTTTTCTGTATATATGCTTTATTTTCTTAGATTATCTTTCTCAGCCTCTCAGTCCTCACAGTGAAGCTGTCACCAAGACCTCCAGAGACTTATATATTAGAATGCAGTTGCTTTGAGAAAAATTCTTCAGTTTCCATCTGTTCCAATATCAACTCTCCCTGGGTGGTGACCAGCTTTGGTTAAACGTCCATCTCTGGCCAGATCAGGTATTATGAGGATGAACCAACTACGTTGTATACATATGTGCATCATGTAGTCGGCTCCAGAAAACAGTAAGCAGGAGAGTGAATGATGGGCAGGAGAGTTTTACAAGACAGGTGTGAACTGATTGATGGAACATGGTCTGCAGAAACCAATCTGAAAATAGGGGTGTTTAGTGACTTTAAGTGCAGCATTTAAAGTTAGTAAGGAAAGGAAGGCTGACTCATTAAGTGCTGTGAGGCCTACTAACCATTTGGAGAAGATTAAGTTAGATTTTATTCTCATATTATACCCCAAAACAAATTAATGCTATATTAAAGATCTCAACATTTTTTTAAAAAACAAATATTTAACTAGAAGTCAGTATAGTAGGCTATGTTTATCATCTTGTGGTAGAAATTTTTGTTATGGTTTTTTGGAGGAGGTTTGTTTTGTTTTTCATGGAACACAAACATAAGAAATCATAAAGGACAAGATAGATCTTACCAAGAAAATATAAAATGTATGCATAATGCAGAGCATTATACGTTAAAAATAAATAAAATACTTAGTAAATTATTTCCATCTTTTAGTATAACATAATGTATAAAAAGTATCTATGCTTTAGGATGGAAAAGATGAACACTCCTATGAAAATACAAAGGATATGAATAAAAGATAACAAAAATTGAATATATATCTATATAAAATTCCAAATCTTATTAATCAAAGAAATTGTAAATTAAAATAACAAGAAAGTTTGATCTGAGCCATGAGTCAATGTTACAGGAATAGGTTGAGCTTAAATGAAAGGTTAATACCAATGTTGCAGTATGGCTAAATAGCACTTTCTTATATTATTAGTAAAACTGGAAAGTGGTATATAATTTTTAAACAACTTTCAAATATGTATTATTCTATCAGCTTGGTACTAATTAAAAGTTTTAATATAACTTTTAGGAAGTTATTCTGCAAAATACTAGCATTATCATCTAAAGATACATGGACCAGGAAGTTCTCAGAAACATTATTTGTAAGGAAAAGAATTGAAGACCATCAAATGCTCATCAGTAGGGGAACAGTTAAATAAATTATGGTTCAACAACAATATGAAATGCCAAAGAAGAGTGAGTAAGAAGGTTGAGACAAGTATGTATTTCCTTCTCCAGAAGAGTGTCCTTGTTATGTGATTAAGTGAAAAAACAACATATATAAGAACTATCCATTTCTGTAAAATAATGTATTTGGATATGAGCAGAAAAGAGTGCACATTTATATATATAAAACCTGTTAACAGCAGTTATCTTTAAGGATTAAATTATGCATTGACTTCATACATCTTTGTTATTAGAATGCCTTATGATGAAGTAATATTCTGTGTCTATTCAGAAAAAAAAGCTTAAAAAAATATTCAGTGAGCAAGTACTTCTGCATCTCCATTCCTGGAATTCAATGGTCTTTGAACCGAATTGTCTTTCAAAGAATAAATAGGGGTGCTCCTTAAAATCTCTCAAATTCTAAAATGACACAAAAATTGCCATTACACTCAAACTGTTTTTGCAGTAACCCTGATAGAACTGCACTATAAATAGCATGACCAAGAGACCAAACTTTGCACCGAACAATGCTTATATACAAATATTTTTTCTGTTTAAGTTCAGAAATTATTTTTGAAAAAATATGCTAGTGTGTGTGCACACACACACAAACACACACACATGTATGAGCTGAGCTTAAAAATGCCAAGCTGTTTTAAGAGGATTTGTCTTCTTTTTATCCTTAAATGTCCAAGAGAGGCTTCACAGGCCAAGAATCTCATATCAAGCACCTGAACTAACGTTTGAGGTTTCGGTCAAGAGGAGAATCGACTGATGGTTGGCATGCTTTCAAAGGTTTTCAAACGATGCCAAATAATTAGAATGAAATCATGTTAGAGGCATTCGGGCAGAATCTCCCTGGGGACAGAGGATGGGGTAAAGGAGGGGGGTGAGGAGACAGGACAAAGATCCTACCCTTCCTTCCCCACCCCCATGTTTGATTTTGCCATCAGTTGTTCCTTATTAGTGGGGGTCCCTCTTTTTTCCAAGGAAATTCATCTGATCTAATTGCAAAACATGCAAGACAGGCAATCCATCTTGCCCTACCACCCATATAAACATTACAGAAGGAGGGAGGCCTGCTTCCTGCAGCCCATCTCTGGCACAGCCTTTTCACTTTCAAATTAAAGGAATTATAGGGTAAATATGGTAACCACAATTAAGATATTTTTAGAAATATACAATTCTCCAGAAAACATGACACTAATACTGGTATTATGATTGAAGTTAGGAATTACGGTTATTAGAAGCTTTGCAGTTTATGTGTCTCATAAATCTAATCACTTCACACACTCAACGCTGTTGTTGCTATATTTACTGCAGACGTCTATGATGACAGACAGTACCTTTGAGAAGGACCAGATAAACAAAATATTTTACATACTCAAACTTCTCAGTGTTTAATGGCTTCGTATCATGGAGAGAAAAAGTCTTCATTAAAGGAACTGCACCTAGTGCTGAAAACTGATCTGCCATGGAGATTGGATCTGAATTCTCCACTCCTATTTAATTGGAGTGCTGCTGCCCCACCCCTGGATTCCAGAGCACAGAATGGGGAGGAGATGGGCAACCTGACCATTCTGTAGGTGTGAAACTTTCTCTGACAACTTGGAAGTCATAGTAGGTAAAATCTGGCACTGTGTGTGACGTGTCCTTAGGAAAATCCATTGTTATTGGGAAGGTATCTCAGGAAATATCAAATTGCACAAAGTGACCCCAGAATCCTCCTCCTCTGATGCAGCTATGTTGTGGGGCTCTGAGTGACCTTGAGGAGGGAACAATGAAGTAGGAAGTTATAACCACCAGAACTTGGAGCACAGATGAAACAATTTTAGAATTATGTCTGACCTTTGGATGTTCCTTGAAATCTAAAGAAACCCTCACCATTGAAATCCTAATTTCAAAGACTAAACTTAATGTTTTAGAATACGAGTGTGTGGTAGGTGCCAAACTGGGAACATTTTAAAGGATAATAGTTCTTTTTGATATTTTTTCCAACAGAAGTGTGAATGCAGAAATAATGCCACAGTGGCTGGGACATGATCAGTGGTTTTCTTTGTACCTGCCACCCTCACGCGCCTACCACAAAAGTACTGGATTGTTTAGATCACCTATGGGCAAAATCACAGCATCTTACATTCTTCCTAGCCCTGAAAAAAATTGTCCTTTCACAATGAGGACTGTGATGGTTAATCTGCATTGTCAACTTTAATATCACCGAGGAGATTAGTAAAGCACAGTTCTGGTCCACCCAGGTGGATCATGGGGGCATCTCCCTGGAGCCTCTATCAGGTCCCTGGCCCATTCCTCTAGGGCTCCTCCCCTGTTCTGTGTTTCCCGGATGCAATGCATTGAGCACATTTGCTCTGCCACCCCCTTCTGCCATGTTTGTTCTGGCTGGAAGCCATCCAACCTGGACCAAAACCTCTGAAACTGTAACCAAAAAAAAAAATGTTTTTTCTTTGAAGCTGCAGGTGTCCAGTATTTTGTTCTAGCAATGGAAAGCTGACCAATACATGGATACTCAATAAGTGTAATAAATGGAGAAGGCTGGACAAGAGAAATATGACAGCAAGGGAGTTCTCTATAATCTGTCTAACCATATGGACAATTCCAGCTTAGTTTTTTATTGTGTTCCTCTGGGCAGAAGTAATGCTCCTATGTTAGTACATGTATGTGAGTGCGGGATGACAAGGTTCAGTTATCCAGGAGAGAATGGCAGTGCCTTAATTCAGAGAGTAGACATAGACAATAATAAGCAGAAGAGGACTGAGTCAAAGGATATTGAAAAAGAAGAATTGATAGGACCTGCTGGGCTGTTGTTTAGATGCTCCGAGCAGAACAGAGTGAAGAATCAAAGATGGGATTCATGTCTGTTTCTGGTTTGTGTGACTCATTACATTTTGGGAAAAGGTTTTGGGAGGAAGAAGATGAATTTAGTTATAAACAGGTTGAGTTTGAAATACCTATGGCTATCCAGATGGGGAAGACGAAACAGTCTTAATGAGACATAAGAATGGCCTTAAAGGAAATAAGAGAATAAAGCTAGGAAAGGAGAACAGGAAATGGACTTTAGGAGCTGAAGACTTGATGTACTTTGTCATAATTAAAAACCATTTTGGTTGCTGGAGATTTAGCTCAGTGGTTCTGGCGCCTGCCTTGCAAGCGCAAGGTCCCGAGTTCGATCTCCGGTACCAAAAAAAAAAACCATTTTGGCAAGGAAAACTATATAAGAATGATGAATTCTTTAGGGACTAAGAAGCATGACTTAGCCTTAATGCCTAATAAATAAGCTTTTATTCAAAACATCTTTATAAATAAGTATGACATTCACTTAAGTAATAATAAATAATAAACCATCCAACAAAATGAAAGCTCACAAACAAAATCTAAAATATCCACAGGAAAGCTCTTGTATTGTGAGATTACCACCATCAAATTATTTTCCCTAAGAATAAAATACCCACATAATTTATGTCTCATTCCTTAAAAATAAGTGTCTTTAATAGGCATAAAAAATAATCTTTGATCTTATCTAAAAATGGAGAATTCTGATGGAAAGCAATAAAGGTGTGTAGAAGGCCAGAGGCATGAATTATGCATGCCACATCATCGCACTTGTTCCTCAATATGGAGTTGCAGCATGCTTTGCATGGAAAAAGAAATTAGAATAGAACAGATATTGAGCAATTTTCTCCATAACTGGTTCTTACTCACCTTAAATGTAAAATTTTATTTAGCTTATTTCAAAGGGAGGCATCCTTATTAAGGGAACACATTTACTGGTGCCTGTTGGAAAGAATTTAATGCAAACAAGCCTGAAATAATTGAAGGAAAAACACCTTCTGACTGTTCTCAGAAGAGCTTAGCAAAGAAAAGGATGGCAGGAAAGAATTACTTTATTATACTGATTTTCTTGGAGAAATCAAAGGAGGATAACTCAAATAGACCAATTCGCTTTTGCCAAGCTCAGTGGAAGCATGTGGAACAGCCACGAATTTACGTGTCAAAAACTGTTTGCAATCATTTAGTCGAACATGCAAATCAGGATTTTCACATTATTACTCTAATAAAATAGCTAATATAAAAGGATATCTGGGTTCATTTGCACATATTCCCTCTTTTAAATGACTGCTAGAATAATGGGTGTAAGTTTTGTCTAACAAAATGTTTACAGTCCAATCAGATCATTGACCTGAAATATGAAGAGAGTGATGTGGTTATTGCAGTGCAATAACAAAGACACTGAAGCACAACAAAAGTAATTGGAATACAGTTCTCGCAAAGCTAAAATCTATTTTTCTCTCACAACTAGCAAAATATTTCACTTTTATAAAGACTTTCCTATAGTAGACAACATCAGTCATGCATTTGGTAGCTTGTGGTCACTTCGTAGATTTTTTGGTGTATCAAATAACATCACAAAAATAATATTGTTCCTCAATTATGTAACTTTGCATGCACTTTTTCTTGCATTTACTTTTCAAGTCTTCTCTAAGAATATACCAATTATTGACTAGTTTTCAAAATTCTCATTCTCTACCTCATTCTTCTGCCTTCCAGTTGGATCAGACTAGGAGAATCTATTTCAGCATTTCCCAGTGTTTTCCACAGAAGAATAATTCTATGGAATGTTAAATAGATGTTACTCAAAAAAAAAGAAATAATATTTCTGGGTCAAACAGGAATGGGAAATACTGAAGAACAAAGTTAAGTAGACTTCTCTCTTGCAGAACTTCTCTGGTTTTTGATGCTCATGAACACTGAAAATCTATCAATCTATTAATGGATAGACAAATAGTTAGAAGTTTCCTAAATACTTTTCACCTCCAACACCTCTTATTCAATGAGACTCTTTCAGAACTTGTCATCTAAGGGTCATGAGTCTGTTTATTTTAATTAGCTGGGTATCTGGGCCAGGCCTTTGGGTAAGTGGGCAGGCATAGGTGATAACAGGGAGGAGTGGGGCTAGGAGGTAACATCTAACTCACGAGGGCATTTATTGCTGAATTTTGACCATAGAAAAGCAGGATGGGCATTTCAAATTTTTAAGAGTAGAAGAAAATTTGGATTTTTATATGAATTTGTTTTAAAATACTCTGTGGACAAACATATCTGTCAAAAATGTGGACCTTGAACTTCCTGATTTGGACTTGTGTCTCTGAGACAGTAGAGAAGGGTCCAATGCACACCCAAGAGGTACTTTTTTATGCCTCACAGCTGTTCATAGCTACACCACACACCCCATGGCTGACCAGGAGACTTCTGATTTGGCTGTGACAAGTTTTGATTATGGGTCCATCCCAGATGATGCCATCCCACGAGCCTCTGCAGCCATTCTCAATCTGCTCCACAATGGCTAAGACAAAATACCCTCTGCCCAAAGTTAAAGCGGAAAGGTTTATTTGACTTTCAGTTTGTAGAGGCTTCAGTCCATGATCGGCTGGCTCTAAAGCAGGCTGGCAGAGGGGCAACAGTTCATGGTGGCAGAGAAAAAGCAACAAGGAAAGAGGGAGAAGCCTGCGACAGAGTTTTTCTGACCCTTTTTCTTATGCAGACTACTTAGGGTGGGAAGCACTCACACCCTTAATCCTAGTCCCCTTGAGCCTAGCACTGCACCATGAATCAATTCCAGAAAAAGCCCCACCTGTGACTGCATGAGACTTTGGGAGCCATCTAAACACAAGTCAGAGCAGAGCCCATTTCCTAGCCATGACTAAAAAGGTCTGAGATTAGCTGGCATTCACTGCACCTGCCTGAGACCAACTTTTCTTCTATACAAGCAACTTTCCCTGCACCCTTAGCAGTTTAGTCTGCGCACTGTTCCCCCTTACAATGCCATGTAAGTCCTAATAAACCTTTCAAAAAATAGATTCATGTTGTCTGTTTGTGATTTCTATCTCAAATACAGCAGGCTGGGCCAATACACAGAGCTGGTAAGCCAAAGGCCACCGGCACCAAAAGTGGCCAGCAGCTAGAGCTGATAATGCCAGCTGCCAGAGAACAAGGGCCAGTCACCGAGAGCTGCTAGGAGTCACCATCTCAGGGGGATCTCTTCCTACTGTGACTTCACTCCGTCAGCCTTTTGTCTATGTCCTAATCCTAATCACTTCCTACAAAGACACCGGACACATTCGACTAGGTTCTATTGTCATGACCTCATTTTATCTTAATTATCTCATTAAAGGCCCCTACTTCCTACTTCCCAGTCACGTTCTGAGTTGCAGGGAACTAAAACTTTAATATATGAATGTGATGGAAACATAATTCAGCCTATAAGAAATAAATAACCTTATAGAGACAAAAACCTAATGGGGGATGGAGGGAGGATGGATGGGTAATGGGGACCAAAACGCAGATAGAAGAAATAAGTTCTGGTGTTCCATGGCATAGTAGGCTGACTATAGTTCACAGTAAGTTGTTTTATATTTTATGGTCTAGAAGAAACGAGCTTGAAGGCTCCAGACATAAAGAAAGGTTAAGGAGAAGGAAATGCCAACTATAGTGATTTTATTAGTGCATGTGATCTGCATTTGTTGAAATATCACACTGTACCCTATCAATACGTACAATTATTACATGCTAATAAAATTTTTAAGAAAGAAAAAAGCAATTCAACTACCAACAGAAAATCTAATAGCTCTCTTCCTTTACTTGCATACATTTATAGAAATCACCTAACATACAACTTTTTTAAAAAATGTAAAGCTGCCACAAGAAAGGAAAACATCAAACTAAAACTGGTGAGGGAATGGTCAGAAAATATTTTTGAAAAGTTACATGCTTTTAAATCAACATGGCCTGAGGATACCTAGAATAGTGCTTCAAAAAATTGCCTGCCATAACATCTAGGTCTAACAAGTAATACTTTTGAGACTTTCTAGATGATAGGGTACCAAGGGAGAGAGGTTGGTATGGTATGCATAGCATGCCCTGCAATTCACAGGCTACGATGTGCCAGAGAAAATATCAATTTCATGCCAAATTCCCAGAAGGAGTTAAGGACCTGGCTGTTAGCTAATAAAGTGTTGGGAAGGGTAAATCATATCAGATGGGCCTTTATTTTTTAAAGAGCATTGGCTTTCATTTTCTGGGCAAGTCATATTAGCATATTTGGGAGAAAAACAGGGAGAGCAACAGAAATGGTCTACGTAGACTTCAGTGGGGCTAACAATTTTAGCATAAAAGCTTTTATGGCACAGGCAAGACCCTATTGTCGGTTGTAGGGCTGTGCTCCAAAGAATAATTTTAGTGGTCTGAAGTCAGCACAGGGGCATTCCCAGAAAACTAGTCTTTGGTCTGATATCTGAACATTTTTATTAGCAAGTACAATGATTTGGTGGACATGCTGACTGTGCAGCTGCCAATAATTTAAGAGAAAGAGGTTTGTTTGATCGAAGCCAGGAAAGCAGAAAGTATAGAGGTGGAGTGTTCAAAAAATATTCTTAGACTGTGAGAGAGCTTGGGGAATTCTGAACCTACCACCTTTAAGTAGAAATATAAGCCTAAGTGTGCTCTGTAAATGCATGACGTACTTACAAAGAATTGAGACATTTTTCCTTCCATCTACCTAAAAGACTCAAGCCAATTTCAATGGGGTAGTTTAGCCTTATGGCCATGTCTTACATAGTTATATAACTTAATAAGCATCCATGCAGGACCCCAACTCAAGACTGGTCCTTGGTTGTTGGATAAAATGCCCTCTGAGTGTCTTAATTTCATTGAACATCTGGGATGAAAGGAGTTGCTCTTACAATACTTTGTATATAAAATACTTCTCAGTTAAGGACTCCAAATACCTATGCACCTATAAAGTTATTATTTTGGCTACAGGCTGTAAGTGTGAGATCACTTCACATAAATAAAGTAAAGAAGGATCCCTGGCCCACTTCAGCCTCAGATGTTGTTAATGTCGTCAGAGTCCTGTGTTTATCCTACAACAGCTGAACTCGTGGCTTGGCAGGTCAAAAACCTTGCTGTGCACTTTTCAACTCACACTGAAATCCAAAGTCTGGGAAAACACTCAGGAAAATATCATTTCCATTTGGAAATTTCCTCATGGTCACATTGTTATTTTGGCAAAAGCAGACAGAAGCCAAATGTCTGTCAAATGCATACTATTAGCTTAGCCAGCTAATGTATAATTCTAATTTTTTGCCCTTTAATTTTCATTAGTGCAACAAATTGGTTTTAAAGTTTTGTAAACATTTGTTTTCACAAACCCTTATGAAAACTCAGAGATGCCATGCTTAATCAGTAGAACAAAGCCAAAATAGTCCATCCCTATCAAAACTGAAGGCCTACCTGAGGAAACATACTCCTCCCAACACAAAATAAAAGTGTATGTGTGTGCAGTATGGTTTGAGTATTTGTTCCCTCCAAAATTCATGTTGAAATTTAATAGCCATTGTAACAATACTCAGAGGTTGGAACTTTCAGAGGTTTTTAGACCAAGAGGATGCCACCTTCGTGAACAGGTCAATGCCATTATTTCAGAAGGGGATTTGCCTCTTCTTCTCTCTGTTCCTGCTGTGTGACAGATTCCACCATATGTTAGCACAGCCAGAAACTTTCCCCAGTAGCCAGCACCTTGATTTTGGACTTCCTGAGCTTCAGAATAGTAAATTGATGCATTTCTGTTCATTAATAATTACACAGTCTGGGCCAGGGATTTAGCTCAGTGGTTCGGCCTCCTGCTTCGCAAGTGCAAGGACCCGAGTTCAATCCCCGGCACCAAAAAAAAAAAAGAAAAAAAAAAATTACACAGTCTGTGGTATCCTGTTAGATCAGCAAAAAGTAGATTAAGATAGTGTGTTTATGTATGTGTATGTATGTATGTGTGTGTTTGTGCATTCCAACTCATCCCTCCCTCAGTTTGACTACTACACAAAGTTTTCTTTATTTAGTGAACATTTACTGAGGACCTAGTAAGCAATGGATGTTGTTAACCATTGGAGAAGGTATAAAGATAAACCAGACAAGATTCCTGCATTCAGTGTGTTCACAATCTGTGATGTGTGGAGTTCTGAAGGAAGTGATTACAATTCAGTACAAAGGAAGTTTGAAAAGAAGCAAGGGACTGCTGCAGTGACACTACAGAGGAGGAAGGCCTAACTGCCAGAGCAGTGGAGTTAGGGGACTTCTGCCTGTCTGGGAGCCCTAAGTCAACAATCGGTTTCTGTACTCTTGAAAGGGAGTTGGCAAACTATGACCCATGAGCCAAATCCAACCCAGTACCTCTTTTTGTAAATAAAGTTTTATTGGAATACATCCATGCCCATTCACTTATATATGGTCTATGGCTACTTTCGAGCTAAAATAGTTGAGTGATTGAGATAGTGTAGTAGGTCCCTCCCCCACAATGTCCACTCCCTTACAACTGGAACTTTATATGATAATTCACATGGCTCAAACTAATCACACAAATCCTTAAAGGCAGGAAAGTTTTTCCCAGCTGTGGCCAATAAAGAGGTAGCACAATAAGAAGGATTTAATGACCCCCTGTGCTGGTTCTAAGACGTAGGAGGCTGTGTGCAAGGAAATGAATTCTGTCAACAACTTGAATGAGGAAATGGAACCTCCCCTAGAGCCTCCAGAAAGGAATGCAGCCTTGGATTCAGCTCACTGAGACCGTGTTGGACTTCTGATCTACAGAAATGTAAGATAAATTTTAGTTATTTTAAGACACTAGGTTTAGGGCAATTTTTAGTACCATCAATAGAAAATTATTATAGACAAAGACCATATGGCCCCAAAGCCTAAAATATTTACTCTTTGCTCCCTTATATTAAAAACAAAAACAAAAACTTGTCAACTTTGTTCTTGAATACATCTGGCAAATCTTCCAGGAATGTTTCAAAAGCTGGTGGAAGAAACTCCTAAATGTCTCCCTAGGGTTCATTATTTTACTTGGTTTTTGTAGGAATAGGACTCCATGCATACACAAGGCTTAGAAGAACCCATGGAAATCCAGCTAGAGACCGCTTATTGTCAGCTTCCCTTGCAGCTAGGTATATCCATGTTACAAAACTGTGGCCAATGGATTGTGAACAAAAGTGATGGGTGAAATTTCTATGTCAATTTGTTGAAAGGAATTTGATTACCTTACATTTCTTCTTTTCTTTCCCACATGCTGGAATGCAAATCTTATGTTGTTAAGCCACATTTGGCAATATGGAGGAAGATAGTACCTTGAGGAATGATAAAGTAAAATGGAAGAAACCTGAACCCCTCAGTGAACTTTTGGAGCAGAAGTGCCAAACTCCCAGGTTCCCATGTCCTACTTCTTCACTATTATATGAGGAAATAAATTTTTATCTTTGTGTATATATGTGTAGATCTGAGGACTGAAACTAGGGTCTTTGCACTAAGGCATATCCCTAGGCCTCTCTTATTTCATTTTCTGAGACAAGGTCTCCCTAAGTCACTAAGTTGCCCAAGTGGGGCTTGATCTTGAAATCCTGCTGCCTCAATCTCCCAGAGTACTCTGTTGTTGAATCATGGAGGCTGTTCCCTACCTAAGTGTAGGATTAGAAAAATAGATTACTTCATGAAGAGTCTTCTCTAATCTATAGCCATCATAGGTACTTATAGCCTTCCCCAAGGCAACTTGAAATATTATGTGAAGATTTTAAAACATGGCTGCATCTCTCCCATTAAGAAGTGGAATGTATCTCCTCTGTTGGGTCAGATCTGCTTTGATATATAAAGTATAGCAGAAATGATGCTAATGAATTCAGAGACTGGGTCAAAGGGCCATGCAACTTCTATATTGCTTGCTAAAACATTCACACATGGAACCTTAAGTTGAAATGTTAGAAATCCAATTACCCTGAGACTACCATGCTGGAGAACCTACATGTAAATTTTCAGGCCAGTTTTCCCATCTAAGTCCATCCTTCAGCCAACCCAGTCAGCTATCAGACATATGACTACAGAAGTTATCTTGGAAGTGGATCCCCCAAGCCAAATTATTCCAGACCTAACCAGCTGACACATCCCAAATTGTCTGAGACATCTCAGTCACTGTGAAATAGAAAAGAGTCTTTTGCCCTTTCTAAATTCCTTACCCACAGAATCCATCATCATAATGGTTATTTTATGCCACTGCATTTAGAAGTTTATTATACCTATAAAAATGAAGGAGAGAAGAGTTGGAGGACAGGGTGTAAAACTCCATAATCCTCCCAACCACTCAGGCTTCAACAATTCAGATCCATCTTGAGTAAATGAGATGGCTCCAACCTGACCTGACACTTCAGGTAATAGAAACTCAAAGTCTTTGGTCATTTGTCCAGGTCATCTGAGGCACACCTGGGCCTAGGGTACCACTTGGCAAGACATTGAGAGACTCCATTGTAAAGACACTCAGAATCTAACATCATTAAGCTGATTTTACTCACAAGGAAAAGAGAGCAAGTGGTTAGATGTTTCCAGGCAACAGCTCAGCCTCAGTGTTTTTTGTCAAATAACATTTCCCAAAAAGCAGACAATAAACCATTGTGAAGAAGGATGCCCTGTGGAGTGTATTAAATGATCCAGAAGATATACCATAGCAATATCAATTATTACATCATCCTAATTACTATGAGGAAGGACAGCTACAACAATTTTGACTAGGTCGCACGGAACACACGCCGAATCAGCCCGCTGCAGACAGACAGGTCTGCCCATGCCCTACCGAGGTCCTGAGTCACACACAACACACGCCGAATCAGCCCACTGCAGACAGGCAGGTCTGTGCATGCCCTACCAAGGTCCTGAGTCACGCGGAAGACAACTAATCACCCCGCTGCAGACAGGCAGGTCTGCCCATGCCCTACCAAGATCCTGAGTCGCACAGAACACGCTGAATCAGGCCGCTGCAGACAGGCAGGTCTGTGAACACCCTACCGAGGTCCTGAGTCATGC
>NW_004624787.1:12916747-12960546 GCF_000247695.1 Heterocephalus glaber
TTATGTAAAGGTAAAATTCCCAGTAAGAAATGTAATTGTGTTGTATACCTACAATGTACCAATAAAAGAATTTAATACAAAAAAAAAAAAAGTTGACTAATGCTTGTATACCATTATATAACCTGATCTCTCTTCTCGGAAGTATGCTGGTGTACAATAAGTTGGGGTTTACAATGAATTAAGGTCTGTAAACTTGTTGACATACCCTGGCAGCCAGGAAGGGATCATTCCACAGCAGGAGAAAGAAAAGTAAATCTCTCTCCTTCCTGTAACTGATGCTGTTTCCCTTGGGAGCTCCTGAGTCTTTCTTAACCCATGTTTCTAGGACCCATGGTCAATCTTAGGCATAAGTCTTCTATTTAAACCCAAATCCATACTCTGTTTAACCCATTAGCTAGTTTAGTCCTTGAAACATATTATGCAACTACATTTTTTTAAATTACAAATTAATTTATTCTGAAGACCACACTGAATCTACTCAATGTGCAGCAAGTCTTGCAATGGTCTCTGGCCAAAAGCAATAAAAATTAGAACAAGATTTACTAATGAAATGGGAAAACAAATTAGAAGAAGCTTTATTATTTATATAATTAGATTTCATTTAGACACATTTCTGTTTGTGAAAATAATTGTTGAAGGACACTTAGTTTTGCTGAAACATGACTAACAGAATATGCTTTTCCTTACCAAGTAGATGAAGTTTCTAGCTTTGAGCATCCACTATTTATCTTTGCTCAGCACTTCCCACACCACACTTCAATTTCTCCCTTTGCTGGGAAACATTCATGTTATTATTATTATTTTGTAAACTGCATCCTTCCCTACCAAGCTTTGAGACACATTTAAATATTGATAGAGGCAAGTCAGTCTCTGAGAAATAGTGGGGATTTTCATAGTGTGCTGTAGAGGTGATTTATCCAAGGGATAGGCCATGGTTGACTAAATGCACTGTGATACTCTCCAGAAAACAAAGCCCACTAGACAAGATAAATTGTGAAATACATAGTCTTAAACTATGGTTTCACAGTAAGTGGGAGTCATCTAGTATGATTGGACCTAATATCATCTGGCACTTTCAAGGTGTTTGAAGTGATACAACTCACCCTTCTGTTATATGATGGATCTATTACTAAAATTCATCTTGAATATTTTGATGATGAAGTCAACTGACCCCCCTTCCCCAAAACTCCCTCATGACCTCCACTCCCTTCAACATCAGCACTGCCATGCCAAGGGTGACAGAGTCCCTTTCCCATTAAAAGTAATTCTTTGAATTATAGATCCTCTTCCTAAACATCCAACTAAATGTAAATCAACAGTCCATTAGCTGTTATCTCTTCCAAAAGAATAAAAAATGGATTTTCTAAAGACTCCTTTTAGGACTCTTCAGGACAGAATAGGCAAGTCCTATATCTACTGGCTAACTCATGAACAGCTTCCTAATGGAGCAACAGGTGGAGTAAACAGTAATTCTTGTAAGGCCAAAGATTTGGCTTCCTATGCTGGGTTTATCCATAACTGGCTGACCTTTGGCAAGTCACTCATACCTTCAGATTTCAATTTTTTCATCTACAAAGTTAAGGTTGAACTAGAGGCTCTTGCAAGTTGTTTCTTTTCAGTTCTGTAGATGAGGAAGACATTAATTGTACTTGGGTGTTTATAATTCTTTAAATCTTGCTATAGTGTGTCATCCACTTACATATTTGAATGAACAATTACTGAATCCTTACTAAATGGAAAGAAAACACATACTCGAAGCAGCACTGTGAGTTACACCAAAGGGGTAGACATAGAACTTGTGGTCAGGGAGCCCTAATTTATTTGGGAAGATGGAACTGAGACATGAAGTTAAATAATGTTTTCATACAATATATAATTCACTACCACTATCAGTCCCTCCATCCCTGGTTTACATGTGTGAACCAAAAATAGATCTGTTATTTCATACATTAATCAAAAGTTTGCAGTGGTGATAGCAAAATAACTTGAGTGCCATAGTCCTGAAGTGTCTGTATTAAGGTAAAAAGATTATCGAGGACTTTGAATTTGTTTAAATATGCAAATCAAGCCTATTTCCATGCTTCCCAAAGGAATTCTGCAATTCTCAAATCCAGACTGTTTTCATAGATGTGTCATCAAGTGGCTCTAGGAATTTGTGATTCTGCTGTTGAAGAAGGCTTGGGGTGGCAAAGCATGAAGACCAAGACAGCAACACAAGGGAGGAATGTTTTTTTGAAGGCAAAAGTAGTGTAAATGATAAACCATGCTGAAGTGCAGCCAAGAAGTTTGTATGAAAAGGTTTGCTACTGGTTTGGCAGAAATAAGGCTGATGCCTGCATTCAGCCCCTCTGGTGTGGTGTGCAGTGAGACTGCTTCGAGCTGGAAAATACTTTAGCAGGCAGTTTCTGGTGTGCAAACTCAGAAGCCCTACACTTGGAAGAAGTGGAGAGCAATGGTTTGTAGAGAGACATAGACATTTCAAAGTTAAGAACATTTACAGTTTCTAGTAAGCCTGAATGGGACATGTGGTGAGAATGGAATAGTCAGGTGTAACAGTCAAAAAACAGTTCTGCAGGAACTGAGGTTCCCTAAGTCATCCTGACAGCGGAGTATATCTTTGGGGGCCACCTCAGAGACAAAGGACATTACGCTTAACATGTCCAGACCGGAAGTGTGATGATGAACTCATGGGCTTAGAGAGTGCCTGGGACATTTCCTCTCCTGCAAGTTTCAGTACTTATGGAAATGGGATTGGCTCAGGGACACCAAAGGGAAGGGAAGTAAGTAGAACAAGCAATAGAAATGAGCTGCTTACCTTACACATTTGTGTATGTGAGATGGTATCATATGTCCTCTTCCACAGTTGAATTTCTGAAAAGGTTTTTTTTTTTTTTTTGGTTTTTTGAGACGGGGTCTCCCTGTGTAGCTCAGGCTGGCCTCAATCTCACTATGTAGTCCAAGCTAGCCTTGAACTCATGGCAATCCTCCTGCCTCAGCCTCCCAAGTGCTGAGATTATAGGAGTGTGCCACCACGCCGGCTCTGCAAAGTCTTCTTAAAGCAAGGTATTTCCCAAATATTTATATGAAAAAATATGCTTATGACCAGTAGAATCTTATTCTAATCAGAATATGAACTTGGTCTTTTCAGCACAAAGTTTCTTTTTCCAGTTGCTATAGTCAAACACTATGAGCGCAGTTTTTGCTATATTTTATTTAAAAAACAGAAAATGAAACAAAACAACTTGTATACTTGATTATTATCCCTTTTTCTTTTCTTTTTGCAGTACTGGTGATTGAACCCAAGGTCTTTCCAATGAGCCACATCCCAGCCCTTTTGTTAGTATTTTTTGAGACAGAGCCTCCTAAATTGCCCAGGTAGGGCTCAAACTTGTGATCCTCCTGCCTTGGCCTGCCAGAGTGCTAGGATTACAACTGTGCAGCACTATACTCAGTTTATCACTCTTTCAATCCAGTCTATCTGTTCAGAGATAAAACCAAACTGATATATTCAATGTTAACATAAAATCTATGATCATTTGGGCCTACGCTTACAAATCCTAAACTGCATGATAAATATAAATGTATCTCACTTTCATGATGGAAATTTATTTCTGGAAATTTTGCGTTAAACACGTTTTACACAATGTAACCAAAATATGTGATGAATGTTTAAATTTTTTTAAATGTATTAAAGTAAAAGACACATTACTATTAATCCCCCTCAAAATACTCCCTGTCATATCTAACACACTTATTCCATTGTTATTACCACTTTCTGAAGCAGTTCTGGAAGTCTTCTTTCATGTGTGTCTTTATGAGGTGTGATCAAAAATACAGTAAACGCTGCTGCCAAGTGCCAGTCAGTGGAAAGAGAGTCTTGTAAAAACATCACAGTGTTTCCTCAACCACCTTACTCATCAGATCTGGAACCATGCAATTTCTAGCAAGTCAAAATGCCCAGTTCAGGACACTGAGGTAGCCACAGTAGCTCAACCAAACCTGTTCATTGTGGTGCCCAAGCCCTAACATGAAACTCTCCTGAGCCTCCAACTAGATAAGCCCTCTAGGCTTTCGCCTTTTATATCCAAACCTTGCAATCAAATGAAAACAGACCCTTCACTCCCAGAGTATCAGGTTAAGTGAGCTTCTCTTTCAAAGGTAAAGTCACTGTAATAATCCCATGGGAGATCTATTTGGCACTGGCATTTAGTAGATATGCGCTCATTGAGTACTTTGATTTTGTTTTAACAAAGCTCCCAAATTGAGCTCTTTCTCTCTCATTCTCAGTTGACAAGAGCCTTCTGTCCCCACCATTTACTAACCTCAGATTTGAAGACTCTAAGTAACTCAGGATGAGATCCCCACTACTATCTCTGAATGCTAGCTGTTTACTGAGAGCAAGCTGCATTTGTGTGATTCAAAGCATTACTAATTAAAACCTGTTACCTTCCTAAGGGCAGATATATTCTTCTCTAGAGCAGCATTTGTCTGTCCCATTAGCATTAATGGGAGTAACACAAGTGCATCAAGAAGAGAATGGTTCCCTTGAGTGTTTGAACTTAAGTCTACTTCAAAACTGAAAGTGATATATACAATGGTATCATTGATGCCATTAAAAATCATTATACTTTACTGCAACTTTTATAAAAGTAATTGTAAGCTTCATGAAATATACTCAGCTCCTGGGAGTTGTGCATTATTAGGCTGAGACTGGACATGATAAAATGAATTATACGATAATACTTGAAAAATATTTTGTCCAGGGGAATTTACTAAATCCTGTCCAGCTTGTGCAGAGGTCTGTGTTCATAAAGCCAAATAGCCTGAGTAGATTTTAAAAGCACATGTAATTCTATGCTAAAATTCAGGAAAAGTTCTGGAAAAGGATGCAACTCAGTGTCTGTATTTACAATGATATGTCTTAATGGGCTGCTATAAAATACCATCACCTTGTGTCTCTGTAATATCCTTCATTTGCATAGTCTTAAATGCTTTACAGGCGTAATATAGCTGGTGCTCCAATTATTTTAGAGGGAGAAGGGGGGAAGGCATTTTTTTTCCAGACTGTGAAACTGAGGCTTAGAGAAGCAACACAGTGGTCAGGGTAAGGATGATCAGAAAAGAAGGATTTGAGTAGCAACACGAAACACCAAACTAAAGGGTTAAACTTTTGGGGGAACCTGGACAGTAATACCCTCATCCCTGGGCTAGAGGCCTATGTGCATAATTAGCTGTTGCATTCCCTGTCCTGGGAGGCAGCTGAGTGTGACAGCCTGGATTTGTGACCTCATTAGCCATGTGACCACGAACAAGTGTAACAGTTTCCTCATATGTAAAACAGATTACAAAGTACCTACCTCATGGAATTGTTTTGAAGATTAAATTACTTAATACATATAAACCCTTCTGAATAGTGCCTGGCACATGGTAAGCACTCGATAATTGTTAGACGTCATTATTAACCTCTAAGCCCCATCCAGGACTGTGCTCTCTGTGAGGAAAGAGTGAATGGAGAAAGGTGGAGGACAGAGAGAACTGAATTCTATATTTTCAGTCTCCCCAAACACAGTTCCATTTTACTCTGTTTGCCCTCAAATTCCCATGACTCAGAGCTTTAGGATCTCTGAAAAATATAAGCTGCCTGGGAAAAGTGATACATCATTCCAGGCTGGTGTCTGGCATGCCTGCCACACTCTGCCCAATTTGTACCAGGCCCTCTCTTGAGAGAGGAGGGAGAAGCTCCTTTCCCCAGACCCTCCAAACAAGGGATGGGCCAAAGAGCCAAGGCTGATGCCCCCATCCTAGTCTAGAGCCAGTTCAGGCCTCAGGGCTCTACTGCTGCCTTATGTATAATTAGCTACCAATTTCCATACTGGTAAGTCATTTCTGTAATTTCCAAATCTTTCTCTCATGTCACTTGAACCAGACCTCTGGCAGTCTGAGGTCTTCTCAATAAAGGAGCATTTGGTTACAGTTCTTGATGTGCTATAGGCTACAATACCAGAAGTGGCACCAGAAATGTCTCTTTCCACTGTCTTCTCGCTATGTGCTCGGCTGCCTGGCCATTCATGGCACAGGAAGAAGGGTACCAAGCCTCTCTCTGGCTGTGAAATCCCCTTTACATCCAACAGGTTAGTTCCTCTCCCCTGGGCTCCAAAGCAACCTCTTTCTTAACACATCTCACTTTTTCTGGAAATTATCTATGGTTTTCTCCACTGGACTATAACCTTCTTGAAGAAAGAGAGACTATTTTATTTATCTTTATTTATTTATTATTTATTTATCTAGTACAGTGCCAATATCAGTAGATACCCAAGTATTTATTAGCTACAAACTTCTGGGCAAAGAAGTTTACCAAATCATTTCTTGGAAGCATGAGTTTTAAAAGCATTCCCATAATTCTTAATTCAGGTTCAAGTGCTTTAAATCTATTCCTCAGTGTTTCTTGAAGGTGATTTGATTTGCTTCAAAGTTGCCTTCATATTTCTTAGCTATTGAGCAATTACATAAATGCTAAATTGCACATTTTTTTCTTATTTTTAAATGTCAGCAATGATAAAAACTAAGCTTGTATTTGCTTTTTAAATGTAATGAAAGTAAAATGAGACCACTGGATCAATTTTGCTGATTATTTTCCTATCTTTGGGATTTAAGCAAACTAACAAAAACTGTGGTCCCCAGAAAGCTTAATAAGTTGTTTTATATCTATTTAGCATCTCAGTAAACCTTATCAACCTTCTTTCATTCCACTGGCAATTTTCTGACCTCCAAGCTAAAGACTTGAGCTCCGAATTCTGCTCATGGGTGAGTAATCACAGCAAGCCCATAGCAGAACCCATCCCCAAACTACAAATATATCATCTTCAACATTGTAAATCAAAGCCTCAAAGAGCATCATTTAGCCTGCAGCTAAAATTGCTTGTTTATCAGATGGTGCCTGGTTTAGCGTGGAGCAGTCCCTTGTAAATCTCTGGGACCTTTTACAGCATATACTTAAGCAAGCACATCGGCTCCTGGGAGGCTTTCTGAGCGCTTTAATGACTGTGGGCTGCTAAAAGATCCAGGCCTTGGTTTAGCTAAGTGGCTAAGGGTACAGTTTGGCTCCATTTTGTAAACTCACAAAGATAAGATGTCTGCTTTCTCCAAAGTGAGAGCCAAGCATTTGTTTCTTAAGGAATCTTTATATCCAAAATGTTAATGTTCTCATGACTTTGGGTATTGTGACCTTTTGTCAACTAACTTTTGATTTATGGAGGGAGAAAGTTCTCGTTCTAGGCTTTATTGCCGCTCTGGAGAGACAATGAAATGCATATGACTCTGCACAATTACATGGCAGAGAAAATGATTTTGGATTAACTCCATACATGTCACTCACAGTAATAATGCATTCCTGCTCCCGCTGCCAAATGCGACACTACAACTCCCCCTTAGTGACATCTAAGGGTAAACATGTGCCCATGCTTTCTTCAACAGGGCAATGAATATGTTTGGAGCAGACCCTGCTAGCAGCTTACTCTCCTCAGCACTTTGTTTCTCAGAAAGGAAACAGTTTGTAAATTCTGGCCATGTAGTTAAAGGTAGCAAAGGGAAATTGTCCACCAAATTCCCATTGGCCTAAAAATCTAGCTGCTTGCTAAAGTCCTGAATAGCTTATTGACTGAATGTACCACCAAGGGCCCAGGCAGCCCACCAACTACTTTACTGACAGAGGATGGAAGAGCACTGATGAAATTCACTAATTAAAGAAATCTTTACACGTTTCTCTCTTATATACCATCTCTTTGATACAAGTTAATTAAAGTACTCTTCAAAACCTGCACCTGACATGGGAAAAGCTCCCAAGAGAGTTGGAAGAGAAGCAACACATATTTCAGGGGCTCTTCTCTTGTTTTCAAGCAATGATAAATTGTTTCCATACTAATTTCACAGCAACTATGTCTACATTTTGAAAAGCAACCTCTTTTTCCTAATGCTATGCTGTCTTTCTAAGCCACCTCTTAATGTTTTTGCCTTTGCCTCTATTCAGCTAGGAGTTTCATGGTTTGGGTTTTTATTACTATTATTATTTTTGTTTTTTGTTTGCTAGTAGTTTTACAATTCTCCAAACAAGCACACTGCTATTGGTAAGCTGTTCCCCACTTGGCATCATTTTGATAAAGGGCATTCAGACATCTGACTGCAAGTATACAATACTTGTCATAAAAGCTAAAAATATGTGCACATGTTGCAACCCGCTGAAATCACAACAAACTGGAAATAAAAGGTTAACCAACTCACATGCTTCCTGAAAATAGACCTTATACATTTATTTCTCCAAAACCAGCTGTGAGAGATAGTTTGTAAATTTCAAGCAAATTAGAAGGCAGATGATGCTAGTGAGTCCCTGGATGGTAAGAAAGAAAGGTGAGTTATATCTTTCCTTGTGTACCTGGAGATCACATTTTTAGATACCTTCAGTACTATACCCCTCAGATGGCAAGGCATAATAAGAAGAGTCTTCTTGGAATATGGGTAAAATTATCCATACCATTTCATTAATTCACGTAAGAAATATTTGTTGAGCATCTAGTATGTATGGTACTAGGTCCTGAGACACAATTCCCATGTTCTCAGTGAAGCAAGTAGTTTAGTAAATATGTGAGTCAGTTTTCCACCATTGTGACAAAATACTTGAAGTAATCGACTTAAAGGAGAAGGAATGGTTTATTTTGGTTCACAATTTTGAAGGTTTCAGGCTACGATTGGTTGGCCCATCGTTTTGGGCCTGGAGTTGTACAGTATCAAGGTGGGAGCTCATGGCAAGGAGGCTGCTCATTTTATGGCAGCCAGAAAGTGGAAGAGAAAGATAAAGGGAAGAGGGAGTCATAATATCCTCTTCAAGGGCACAGCCCATGACCTAACTTTTTTCCACTAGACCCCACCTCCCAAAGGTTCTATCACCTTCCAGTAGTGCCAAGGTGAGGACCAGCCTTTAACACACAAGATACAATCTAGATCCAAACTATAGCAGTAAGGGAAGGGACCCAATAATCAAATAACCAAAAATGTAAAAGTGCAGACCAAAGCTTTGAAAGAGAGATACAGAATACTGTAGAAGTCTGAAAAGCAGAGGGAGTCTACCTAGCATGATGGTGTACACCTCTAATCCTAGCACCATAGGAAGCTGAGGCAGGAGGATCACAATTTCAAGTCCAGGAAGATTAGCAACTTAAGAGAGTCCCTATCTCAAAATAAAACATAAAAAAGAACTAGGGATGTAGCTCAGTGTGAAGCTTCTGAGCTCAGTCTCCAGCACTCCCCCCCACCCCCCGCCACCCAAAAAAAGGCAAGAGAACGCCTCAAGGAAAATAACACTGGGATCAGAAGCACTGAGATATGACTCAGAGTCACCTAGGCAACAAAGGCAAGAAAGAACATTCCTAAAGGAGAACAGCAAGTGCCAAGGTCCTATGGCAAGAGAGCACATACAGGAGGCCAGTATGACTAAAGAGGAGACTCCAGAGAGGATCCTGCTGTGGACTGAGTTTAGGCCTTACAGAACATCTTAGTTCATATTCAAGGGCTTTGTGTTTACCATATGAGCAATGGAAATCACTGAAGGACTCTAAGCAGAAGCTAACACAATCAAGACAGCATTTTGAACAGATTTGGGGTAGAAACTTGATTTGGAGCAGCCAGGACTTGTCTCTGAGTCAAGCAGTTGCAATAATTCAAGCAAGAGATGGTGGGGGCCAGGACAAAGGTGGTAATGGTGGAAATTCAGGGCAAACTAAACAGATTTGGAATTAGATTTGGATTTAGCTGGAGGTAGAATCAATAGAACCTAGCGCTTGGACCTTTGACATGGAGGAGACAGAGGTATCAAGAATTACTTCTAAGCATCTGTTTTGCATAGCTAATGGTGTCACTTAGTCTGTATTAGGGTTCTCTAGAGGAACAGGATCAATAGAAGATATGTGTATAATTATACAAGGGGATTAATTAGGTAGGCTTACAGGACCAGAGGCGGAGAAGTTCATGATGGCCATCTGCAATGGAGAGCTAGGGCCCACTAAATGCTCAGACCAAGAAGATGGAAGTTGCAGAACGAAGGATCAAGGATGCAGCACCAGCCCAAAGCTGAAGGCCCAGAAGCTCACTGGAGAATTTCCCATGTGAGTTTCAGGTGGAAGACTGAAGAAGCTGGAGACCTGGAGACTCATGTCTAAAGACAATGGCAGTAAAGGCACACCCACTCAGAAAGACTAGAGTTCTTCAAAGTGGGCTCACTTCCTTCTTCCCCTTCTTACTCCCTTCAGGCTACAGAGCCACTGGTTAGTGCCACCCATAACTGGATTGGGTCTTCCCTCCTCAGTCTGCTCGCCTACATGTTAATCCACAGATCCACCCTGTCCTGTGCTTTACTGATCTAATCTATCCCGTTTTTCTTAGTCCATTCAAGTCAATATATCATGATCAACAGACACAGTATCCTAAGGGAAGACCCAGCTTGGGGACAGGAAGGAATTCAGGACATGATGGATATGAAGTGGCTCCAACACGTCTAGAGCTGTAGAGTAGGGAGGTAGATAAACAGCCTATGGTTCCCAGGGTTCTTTG
This sequence comes from Heterocephalus glaber, assembly GCF_000247695.1. The sequence goes on from NW_004624787.1 coordinate 12,927,347, forward strand.
AGCTCGAGATATAACCATGAGAATTTGGGGGGGATGAGCCACTAAAGCCGTATGTAGTAGTTCTCTGGGGCTGCCATAACAACTTACCACAAGTATGGTGGTTTTAATAAACAAATCTATTCCCTCACAATTTTTGAGGCTAAACATCCAAAATCAAGGTGTCCACTAGGGTCACACTTCTTCTGAGGCCTCTGAAAAGATTTCAGCCTTGCTTGTTCCAGCTTCTAGTGGCTGTGTACAATCCTGGGCTACCTTTTCTTCTGATTGCATCACTCCAAGTTCTGCTCCTGCCATCACTTCACCTTCTATTCTTCTCTGTCTTCTTGTCTGTTTATCTCTCATAGGACACTTGCCATTGTGTTTAGGGCCCATGCACAAAATCTAGAATGGTCTCATCTAGAGATTATTAACCTTAGCATATCTGCAAAGACCCTTTTTCCAAATAAGATCATATTCATAGGTACCAGGAATTAGAATGTGGACCTGTTTGGGGGAGTTGCCTTTCTAGCCACAACAGCATGCATGTATTATAAGATTACCCAAGGGGACAATTTAGAAAAGAAGAGACTATGCCTTGAGGACCTCCAATATTTATTCAGTTGACCAGGAAGAATGTCATGACACAGAATCACATCTATTGATTACAAGGTTCCTTGGGAGTCTGAGATCATTATCAGTTAAAACCTTCTGAAGTTTCCCATCATTCTTCATTCTCACCCATTACCCACTTGCTCTTATATGCTCCTCTACAGTGTCTTTTCTCAAGTTCTTTAATCTACTATACATAGCACTTAATTAGCATTCTCATTAATTCCTTTCTAAATGTTCTTAACATGCTCTGTATATTCTATTTCACTGATATTTCCCCACAGCATTCAATATAGGACTGAATGCATGACGTAGATCCAATAGATATTTGGTGGTTGATAGCGTGGGATTAGTTTTCTATTAATTCTCTATTATTTCTAGTGGAAACTTAGTGGATTAAAACAACAATGATTTATTTAACAGTTAATAGGTTAGGAGTCCAATATATGTCTCTCTGTGGTAGTGTCAATGTGTAGGCAGAATTACACTCCTTTCTGGGAGCTTGATGGGGAAAATCAATTTCTTCGCCTTTTTTCAGCTTCTAGAGCCCTTTTGCATTCCTTGGCTGGTGGTCCCATTCTTGCATTTTTAAAGCTAGCAACTGCAGGCTGCAGATTGAATCCTTCTCACAGCTGATCATTCTGGTCTCCTCTTCTACCTTTTTCTTCCACTAATAACCTTGTGATTACATTAGACCTACCCTAATAATCTATGATAACTTCTCTATTTTAAGGTCAGCTAATTGGCAACCATAATTCTACTTACAATCTAAACTCCTTTTGCCACATAAAGTAACCTAATCACAGGTTTCAGGGATTAGGAGTCATACCTTCTGGGGATGGCTGTCATTATTTTGTTTACCTGAAATTCATTACAATCTGATCCCTTACATTGCATGGCAAGATGTTGAACAGAGGCCCTCAGAAAACAGACTCTCCTTGCCACTTCTATGAGCAGGAAGACTTGAAAACAAAAAGCAAAGAACCATTCTTTATGATGACTCTTTACCAAATAGCAGAGAAAGTGTAGTGCTTACAGGTGGTTCCTGGCCCAGAATCTACTGGGATTCTGCATCTTGGGAATCCATTCAAGACTCCTCAGTATTTACCATGGAACTGTCCCATCAAGTGCCCACAAATACTCACACATTATCTACTGAAGACACCATTAAGAGTGAAAAAGAGACAGTGGGTGTGAACTGAGTGTGTGGTCACACTAGGAGACACACAGAGTACAGCCAAATGAAGGAGATCCTTCTTACCTGGTGATTTGGGGCCAGAAAGGTAAAGATTGATCCACCTGATTTGAGATGCCCACAGGGACACACATGGAGTTCCAGGGCCACTCAGTTCTCAGAATTGTTACTTTGGTTTCCTTGCCTCATCCACAAGAAGTCCAACACATTCCCTAATGTGTCTCTGCATTTATATCATGCCTTGTCAAAGCACTGTCACACATTACTTTGGATTTTCCCAGTAGTTTTGTCTGACCAAATACAAACATACACCTTGGACCTGTCCACTCCGCTGAAGAGGAAACTGGATGAAGACTCGAGTGGTTTTTCCAACATCACAGAACAGCTTAAACCAGGAATCCAAGTGACCCCAACCCAGGTCCCACTTCAGGGCTCTTTTTCCCACACTCAAAGCCTCTGGGTGACTTAACCATCATACATTAGTAAGCACATTGGTCGGAAGCCAGAAAAAGCAGCATGATTGCAGTCATCTTCTCAAGAGTCTACTTGAGACTTTCACCTGAGGCTTAAAGAAAAATGGCACAAACTCTGAGATGTCCTTTCCCCAATTTGCCTTTGCAATGGGCAAAAAAACCCAGGCAAAGTATTTGTTCTTTGCCCTCCAGCCACTCTGGAGGCAGAACTGTTACAACTCCACTGTCTAGCAGGTGGCTACAGCAGCATCTTTTGAATAAGGACAATGACACTTTTGATATATAAAATGCAATTTGCCTTCCTTTCATTAACAAACACTTTCTCAGAAAGCAAATCTCATAGCTCAGGCAAATGTGAAAGTATTGCCCATCTGTCTGTGAATTATATAAATCTACACTGTCTCCTCCAGCAGGAGGTGAGAAGAATTGATGGCTGTAAAGTAATACAAGATTAGTGGCACATTATAAATAAAAGTAACCCTTTTATCATATTGGTTAAAAATCAGGAGAGAAGACACAGGGAGATTTTTTTTCTGCCCCTAGAGCAATCAAATGCAGGTTGTAAAAAGCAAGGAGCATTTTCCTAGTCATCGGTTTCTAAAAAGCAATAAGGAGGGGTAGTTACGAGAGGGTGGCCTGGGACTAACATTTAGGTTAGGCTAGAAGAATCAATAACTAAGTCTGCAAGGATTATTTTACTAAAGTTGGGAGTCTGAACTGGGAAACAGTGCTCATACAGAGTAGAACTGATATGGAATATTAATAAGAGGACAAAATCAGATCAAATTTCTTAATATTTTTCCATTGCCAATGTTTTCATTCATTCATTCAAGATGTGTTCACTGAATACCTACTCTATTACAAGAATCCTTCTTCATCCTGGGCAAGAACACAGACAAGATACCTGGAGCTTTTGAAATGGAAAGAGTTTAGAAAATGCGTCCAGCTATGAAAAAAACATAAAAATTCTATCCAAAATAATATGGTGAAGAAATTCTACATTGTGGGCAATTGTGTAAGGCCTTTTGTGGGAGTAAATATATCTCCATGAGAGACCAAGAGATTGGCCAAGCTCTGGGTTCACAGCCAGCTCTGTCACTGGTCTCTGTGCCCTTCTCTGTAAGAGGGGCACATATTCCCACCATCTCTCCTTGACTCCTCCCACCCCCGGCTGGCATCCTAGGGTTCCAGTTTCTGCAGCTGGTTCTATTTTTGGAAAATAATGTTAAGAAAGTTGTTGGCTTACAAATATGGGGAAGAGGGATGTGACTTAAAGACCCAAAGTTTGCTGGCTAAAATGGTACAGGTATTAGCAGGGTTTGGGTTATTTTTGGTTTTGCCATAGTGAGGATTGAGCCCAGGGCCTCTGCACTGAGCTACATCTCCAGCTCGTTGTTTTTTTTTTTTTGGTACCGGGAATGGAACTCAGGTCCTTGCGCTTGCGCAGCAGGCGGCGAGACCACTGAGCTAAATCCCCAGCCCACCAGCCCCTGTTTTGAGGCAAGGTTTTGCTAAGTCACTAAATTACCCAGGCTGGGCTCCAACTTGTGATCCTCCTGCTTCAGCCTCTCAGAGTGCTTGGATCACAGGCATGCACCAGCACACCTAATTTAGTGTTAGATTATTTAGATGTGATGCATTTGAGATGTAGGATACTTGTTACCTCAAGCCAATTCATACTCAGTTCCATCCTTAAGCACGTCCATAGTACTGCCTCAGCAAAAGCCTGAGTCAACATTCTGCACTGCAGTTCTCTCCTGCCACCACCACCACCCCACACACACACTTGGGCACTGCCCCCACTGGGGAGAATTACCTACAAGCACCTCTGCTCTCTGGTCCTATGAGTTTTCTCCACAGTCCTAGCACCCCGACAGCCCACTGGACTCTGGTACTTTCCATGCAATGCGGCCTTTGCCTGGAGCCCTCCTCCCTCACTGAGCCATCAGAGCCCCTACACTAACTTCCACACATTCTTCAAGTCCCTCCTTCCCTCCAAGGTAGGACAGACCCCTTTGCCAAGTGTTCCCTCCCTTCTCTGTGACAGTCTCCACTTGCTTCACTGGCTTTGTCTCCATCTTCTTCCAGACTAGAAGTTCCGTGAAGGTCCCCAACAAGGCCAGGGCCTGGTCCACAGCAGCTTCATATGGAATGTGGAAGGGGGGTGGCCTTGAGTTGGGCCCCCTCCTTTGTTCTCTCAGGAACCCTTATTCTGAGGCTAGCATCATCTCTATTCAGAAGGATAAACAGATGGTCTCTCTCCTAGGTGAGCAAAGTTTGAGAGGACTAATCCACAGTGAAGCTCCAACCACCTGGATACCATATAAACTGCTGGACAGGAGGGAACAACCATCATTTGAGTCATTAGTATGGCTTTGTAGTACCTCTGGGGAGACTGCAGAAATCACCTTCCTCCTGCAAGGAGCCTCCTGATGGCAGTTGGCAGCCAGAGGAGTCCAGCTCGTGCTGTCAATAGCTCAGTTCTAGAGAATCAGACAGAGACATTTCCCTCTCTTCCACTGACTGCTGTTGAGTGGATTTGTTAATCTTTCCAATGTAGACAGCGTGTGTGTGTGTGTGTGTGTGTGTGTGTGTGTGTGTGTGTACTTTTTTTCCAGAACTGGGGATTGAATCCAGGAACCTTTGCACTGAGTTACATCACCAGTCCTTTTTTTAAAAAAAATTTTTTTAGACAGGATCTTGCTAAGTTGTCCAGCTCCAATGTGAATAATATCTGACTTTTTAAAGATAGCTTTCTGAGGAGGCTTTATTTCACCTGTGTATATAGAGAAACACATTTTTAAAAGAACAATTTTGACAATGTCAATTGTTGATACAAATGTAGAGAACCTGGAACTCACATACATTGCTAGTGGAAATACAAAATGGCATAACTATTTAGGAAAAGAATTTGACACTTTCTTGAAAAGTTAAGCATTAATACATAAAGTGAAATATAAATGACCCAGCAATCCTACTCACTCCTAAGTCTTAAGAGAAAAGAGATCAAGATGGGCATGTAGGTAGCACATGTTTGTGATTCCAACACTCTGGGAGACCAAGGCAAGTTCCAGCCTGGCCTGGACAATTTAATGAGTTAGCAAGACCCTGTCTCAAAATTTTTTAAAAAATTTAAATGGGGTTGGGAGTGCAGCTTAATGTGAAGGCCTTGGGTTCAATTCCCAGTACCAGGGGTGGGAGGAAGAGCATAAGGACTTGCACATTAAATGTCCATACCAGCTTTATTCATAAGACCTAAACTAGAAATACTCCAAATGTTCATCTGTAGGTGAAGGGATAAACTGTGGCACATGAATATCCATACTATAGAATTCTACTCAACAATAACAAGAAACAAACCAGTGGAACATGCAATAACATGAATGAATTGTAAAAGCAGGATGTTTTTGAGAGTGAAAGAAGCTAACCACATTTTAACCCAAATATATGACTATGTTCATAAAAAATGCCAGACAAGACACAACGTGTGGTAACAGAAAGCAAATTAGTGATTGCCAAGGCTAGGGCTGGATGTTCACTGAGAAGCAGTTGATAGAAATGTTTATGCCTTAATATACAATTTTCAAAGGTCATTTCAATTGGACATACTTATTATATATAAATTATGCCTCAAAAAAGTTGATTTCTTTAGAAATGGTTTTTATATGCAAGTCCTTTAAAGAGGACTTTGGTTTACAATTCATCTTGCAAGGAGATAATTTTTTTTCATTAAGTTTATTGGTACATTTTAGGTATACAATACAGTTACATTCATCATTGGGAACTTGCACCTTTACATGATATATCTTGGTTCTTATTTTTTCTCTATTCCCCTAACCTCCCTTCAATCCCTCCACCCCTCCCTCTTTACAAAGGCTTTGTTTCCATTTTTTTGCTTTTTTCGTATTTTTTTCCTTTCCTTTCTTTCCTTTCCCCTAACCTTCCCACTTCTCCTTCCCCTTTGGACCTTTTCTTCCTATTTCACATTATCAGTTATACCTTTTAGTTGATTGTTTATTTGCTGCTTTTACTTCTTTGTTTGAGAAATGTCTGTTCATTTCAGATGCCCATTTTTGAATTGGGTCTTTATATTTGGGGTCTGATTTTTTTAAGTCCTTTGTCTTGAGGAGCAACTGATAAAATTTTTTTTCCCACATTGTAGGTTGTCTCTTAGCTCTGTTGGTGGTTTCTCTTGCAGTGCAGAAGCTTTTAAATAAAATGAGATCCCAGTTGTTGATTCTTTATGCTAGTTCCCGTGCTACTGAGGTTTTGTTCATAAAGTTTTTTCCTAAGCCAATGTCTTCAAGAGTTCTACCTAACCTCTCTTCCAGATGGTTTAGTGTTTTTCTTTTAATATTTAGATCTTTAATCCACTTCAATTTTATTTTAGTGCACGGTGAAAGATAGAGGTCTAGTTTTAATCTTTGGCAGGTTGAAATCCAGTTTTTGCAACACCATTTGTTAAAGAGGCTATCTTTCCTCCAGTGAGCAAGGAAATAATTTTTAAACACTGAATAATAAAGACTAGAGGCCCCCATTTATTACCAGAAACTTGTTTTTTGTTGTTAATGACTTGTTTCCTACTCATCAGCTTCAAAACAAAGCTACTTTGGCAATTTACTGTTGAATAATTATCTCAAATGTGACCCAAATGTTTCATAAAGATTTCTCTAAACAGTTCTCTGAAGTAACAGGAGGTTTCCATCTTATAGGAACATGAGTTACTCAGGGTGATAGTTAAAGCATAAAGTGCATTCCTGCATAACCAACAACTCATGGATGCATCCATATGAGGGACTTTTTTCAGGAACCCATTTCTCTAGGAAATCTCCATGAGCAAGTAAGTGAACTGCTTCATCAATATTAATCAAAGTGCATTCTTCAAGTTCACTTTAGGGCAGCCTGTAAATTACAAAACACCATGTTCCCAGAATGGTGGGTGAAATTATGCATAATAGCTTTTCTCAAGAAACGTGTATGCAAAAGTTAAGAGTAGGGACTCTGAAAATCTGGCTCCCAGATCAAATCTATGCTTCTTCTCTTACTAATGGCATAACTTTAGCTGGTCACTCAAACTTTCTAAGTTAAGTAGAATAGGGGTATTAATATACACATGGCTCACAGGCTAACTGAGAAATCTCAGCAAGGTACTACATGTCAGGCACTTGGCACAGGTCTGGACACATTAGATCCTTAATTATCATTATCATTATGAAAGAGCTCAGGCTACTTCACAGTCCATAGAAGCATCAACAGAGAATAATGGTATCACAATTACTTAGTTATAAGAGAAAATGGAGAGTTGCTGTGTCACTTAACTTATTATAGCTCCTATTAATGAATTAACTAGATTTTAAGTGTTTCAGTTTTAACCTTTAGTTCTTTATTAACCCATTTTATTTTACTTTAGTATATGGGAGAGATGTGGGTCTAGATTTGATCTGCATGTTGATAGCCGTTTTTTGCCAGCAACATTTATTGAAGAGTCCACCTTTCCTCCAGTATATGTTTTTGGCCCTTTTATCAAAGATAAAATAGTTGAATGTGCCTGTATCCTCTATTCTGTTCCATTGAGCCTCATGTCTAGTTTTGTACCAGTATCATGCTGCTTTTATCACTGCAGCTTTGTAATAAAACTTCAAGTCTAGAATTGTGATGCCTCCAGCTTTGCTCTTGTTACCTAGGATTGTTCTTGTTATTCTGGATTTCTTCTGGTCCCGTACAAATTTTAAGATTGTTTTCACCAGTTTTGTGAAGAATGTTCCCGGTATTTTGATTAGGATTGCATTAAATCTGTATTTATTATCAATTTTGGGAGTATGGCCATTTTGACTACATTGGTTCTATCTGGGAATATGGGATATCTTTCCATTTTCTGATATCCTCTTCAATTTCCTTTTTAAAATACTATAGTTTTCATTGTAAAGGTCTTTCATTTCCTCAGTTAGGCTAATTCCTAAGTATTTAATTTTTCTTGGTGCTACTGTAAATGGTATTTTTTTCCTAATTTCTTTCTCAGTACGTTCATTATTGGTTTACAGGAATGCCATTGATTTTTGTGTGTTGATTTTGCATCCTGCTACTTGTTGAATTTGGTCACTAATTCTATGAGTCATTTGGTGGATTTTTTGGGGGGGGAAGTCGTCTATGTAGATGCTCGTGTCATCTGCAAATAACGATAATTTGACTTCTTCCTCTCCTGTACATATCCCCTTTATTTCTCTTTCTTATATAATTGTTCTTCTTAATGTTTCAAGTACTATGTTGAACAAAAGTGGTGATAATGGATATCCTTGTCTTGTTTCTGATTTTAGAGAGAAAAGTGTTAGGGCTTATGTCTAAATCCCCCCCCCCCCCAAGCCTCATGCTTTCATGGGTGGAGCTTTTTGGTGTGGCTGGATCTGTGATGCTGGGATCAAGAATGTGATGCTGGTATTGATTCACTGTGTGATGCTAGGATTAAGAGTGTGAGCAAATAACCTGGATAAAATACAAAAGGCCAAAGAGAACTGCTGTTTTTGTCACACCATTTATTGTTGTTTGTTGCTTGTCACTTGCTGCTTCTTTGTTGCCTTCTTGCCTTCTGCCACCATGAACTGTTTCTCCTCTCCAATGCTCCTCTACCATGCCACCCTGCCTTTGTGCAGGCCAACTATGAACTGAAACCTCTACAAACTGTGAGCCAAAATAAACCTTTCCTCCTTTAACTTTGGGTGTAAGGTATTTTGTCTCAGCAATGAAAAAAATAACTAAGACATAAAGCTTTCAGTTTTTTCCCCATTTAATATGATGTTGGCAGTAGGTTTGTAATAAATGGCTTTTATCAGATTGAGAGAAAGTCCCTCTATACCTATTTTCTTCACTCTTTTCATCACAACAGGGTGTTGGATTTTGTCAAAGGCTTTTTCTGCATCTATTGCAATAACCATGCAATTTTTGTCCTTCCATATGTTTACATGATATATTACATTTATTGATTTGCATATGTTGAACCATCTTTGAATTCCTGGGATGAAGCATATTTGGTCATGATGTATGACCTTTTTGATGGTTCTTTACATTCTGTTTGCAGTATCTTGTTGAGGATTTTTGCATCTATATTCATTAAAGAGATTGGTCTGTAGTTCTGTTTTTTGGTTGATTCTTGTCTGGTTTTAAAATCAGGGTAATGGTAGTTTCCAGGAATGACTGTGAGTACTCTTTCCCTTTTGATTTCATTAAAGAGCTTGAGAAATATTGGTATTCAGTCTTCCCTGATGTATTTGTAAAATTCAGCAGTAAATCCATCTGGACCTGGGCAATTGGCAATTTTCTATTACTGCTTCAATTTCATTGCCTGTTTTTGAATTATTCAGGGTTTTTAAATCTTCTTGGTTCAATTTTGGCAATTCACATATATCTAAGAATCTATCCATTTCTTCTGAATTCTCTGATTTATTGGCATAGAGTTTTGTGAAATAGTTTTTAATAATCTATTTTTATTTTGGCAATGTCCATTGTGATTTCACCAACATGGGTTGTTTTGATCGTTTTTAAACATGAAAATTGATACAGCTGACTTCCTACCCATTGTACTTAAGAGCCAGCTTATAGTGAAACTGTCTCCTGAGGGATCAGTTCACTTCTGAGTCAGATGCACACTGGCATTTCAGTCTATAAACCATGGTAAAGCAGGCAACGGGGAGAGAAAGTTGATTTGATGCTTAAGATGATGATAAAGAAAACCTAACTAATCCCATTTGGTTCAAGAATTTTTCTAGAGAAAATCATTGCCTGATCATTCAAGAACAGGACACACAAATAATTTTGTTACTTTCTTATTAAATAAGAAAGCATAAATACACTCTCTTTATCATCCTGTAATTTTTGTCTCTGGTTTTAGGATCTCTTGCAACCTTTTAGATATAAAAAGCCAATTCTCTTAACATGACTATCAACGGTTTAAAGTTACATAATTATAATAAAAGAACTTCCTAAATTCAATGCAAGATCCATATTAGGGAAAATTCAATTGGTGGCAAAAAACAAAATAGGTTTCTTTTCTGAGAACTTCTTTAATACAAGTTATGAAATACAGTCATCATTTAAGGGATTTAGCCCCCTAAAATATACAAATCTAAGAATACTCAAGTTCCTTATGGAAAATGAGATAGTATTTGCATATAATCTATTTACATCCTCCCATATACTTTAAATCATCTCTCAATTACTCATAATATTACAGATAGCTAAATTAGGTAGAGATTGATAGGCAGTTAGAAAGGGACAAGGCTCAAGGTAGAGTCAGAACAGATGAGGCAAACCAAATCTGTGTTTAAGGGCTGAGTGGATAGAAACTAGGCCCCAAGATGGAGACATGATTGCTAAGCCTGCAAGCCTCTCCAGAGATGAACAACAGCTCAGAGCTGTACTGTAACTAGCACCATTTGGTCCAATAAGCCTAAACAATATAACAAACACATAGAAACAACATAATAAACATGTAGACATACAGATGACCGAAACACTCTGACCCTTACTCCTACCCCTTCCAGAAATGTTTTTGTTCCTCTCCATGTTATGTACCCTTGCTACTATCTTGTTTTTCTATTAAATGAATATTATCTAAGGAATTATACTTAATCCTATAGATTGACTGTAGTTTGACCCAAGCTAACCTGTGATGTGACCTCCTAAATCTCCTAACCTCCTAAACAAAGACCTTTCATGGGCTCCACTTTTGGGACCCCTCCTGGCTCTCAAAGACTGTTTCTTAATAAAACTTTTCCTATTCTTCACTCCTCTCTCATCAGCTCCATTCTTTGGAGTCCTGAGACACAAACTCAACACACCTAACAAGTTGGATGTTACTCCCTGTAATAATAATACCAATACAATGTAAGTGCTATGTAAATCATAGTTTTTCTGTATTCTTTAGGGAATAAAAATATGTTTTTACATATTTAGCACAGACGCAATTTCTTAAAATATTTTCCAGGGTATCTACATCTTGAATCCTTGGGTGCAGATATAGAGGTTAGATGTTTTCTCTTCTTTAGTTATGCAATTTTCATTTGTGCTAGAATTTAGTGGATTTTTCTAAACTTTAAATTTTCACTTTAAAAAATTAAACCCTAGAAACTGCTAGAGATGTGATATTTATCTTTCTACACTTCTCTGCATTCTACTTTCTGGACACAATGAAGCTCATCCTGGTTCTCTCTAACAACCATCCATCGGCTATGCTATTTCCTCTGCTTGGATATCTCCTCCTTCATGTGGCTAATTCAGTCTCTCAGGAAGCTCTTCTGTTTTACTTTCTCATTGCTGGAACAAAATATCTGACACTCAAAGTTAAAAGAGGAAAGGAAAGGTTTATTTTAGCTCAGTTTGTAGAGGCTTCAGTCCATAGTCAGCTGGCTCCAAGTTAGGATGGGGCATGGCAGAGGAGAAATAGACCATGGCAGGGCAGGTAGAAGGTAGCAAAGCAGCAGGCAGCAAGCAGCAGCAGCCTTTTTTTCTCTTTTATCCAATCAAGGCTACAAGCCTATTGTTTGGTGCCACCCATGCCTAGGGCACCCATCACCTAGCCGCTGCATTTTTGTAAGCTCCTCCAGTCCAGTTGTTTAGTGCCCCTATACTTCTGCAATGGCACTGTTCTACATGTCAACTCCAGCTGTAGTCTGTATTAAGCCTGTTGATTTGTATTTTAGATGTTTTCAAATTAGGATGTTCTTCCTGGTCATGGTTCTTTTTCTAGAAAGAGACATAAATAATCAAGAGTACAGTTTGTAGCTTGTAGTGGACTGATATAGTAGTTAATCCATTGATTTTCTCTTTGAGTTCCAGTCAACTAATTTATTTAACCAGATTACCCAAATGGCTTAAGAAGATAGCTAGTACTTCAGAGCTTGGGGATAGAGTATCAGAGATGGTGACTTTTTCCAGTGCCTTGAATAGGAAAAAGTCCTCTCATTTGCTTTTTCCTTCTGGTCACACACTGGGGCCTATATCAGAATTAAAGGAGTTGAGCCATGTTTTTATAACATTAATTCTATGGGGAAATTTATCCAAGTTTTAAATAATTGACTTACAAGATTACTGTGAAATACAGCCAGCTCATTTAGATTACTTGCATAGAAATAGAATAGAGTAGAATATAGAAAGATAAGATAGGTTGGATTAAGTATGATTGAAAGGATACATGGGATAGGATGAGATGAATTGAATAGAATGAGTAGGGTAAAATTGGATTGGATGGATAGATGGATGGGATAGGATGGGAAGAGATAGGATAGGATGGGAAGTGACTTCAGTATCTGCATCAACAATTGCTAGATTTCTTCAAAGAGCAGCAGAAATGTAGTTTTTATTTTAAAACACCATTTTTAGGTAGAGTTGACATTTGAATCACATTGTTGAACTTTCAGTGCTTACATCACAGGAGCCCCTTAATGAAAAAGTTCTTAATTTATAGAAGATAGTAGGCACCCTGAAGATAGCCCAAAGTCCCCTGGGTAAAGAAGTAAATTCTATCTCTACTTCTTTTTCTTGAGAGCACTACTAGAAGTCAGAGAGGAAAGAAGCTATGTCCAAGGAAACAGCACAGTTATCAAGCAAGGCAACCCCACAGCTTCCTATCTGGAAGGACTCTTGAGTTGTAGGCCCTCTAGGTCTGTGCCATTACCTCTTGGACCCTCTCCTGGGACTCTTCCAGTGACCTGGTCACCTCTGTATTCAAAATCTTCAGACTTATCATGAACATATGTCCTGCTTTCCCATATATATATTCTTAGATCCAAATGGACTTCAACATTTGGATGTTTTCTGCCCATTTCAAATCCCATTCTCACTCCCCTATTCCCTTTCCATAAAGAAGAATTCTTTTCCCCACCCTCTCTGAACTCCCCGGTGTGGTGGTAGCATAATGGCTTCTCTTTGCTATCATTGGTCCCCATCTCTTCTGCTCATCCCATGTCCAATTCAATACTCCACCTCCTATGAATCTCTTAAACTGGTTATAGCTGCCTCCTGAGAAACCTGACCATGTATCAGCAGGGCCTAGCTTCTTCCAAAGTCACTTTCCTCTGGTGTATTTAAGGGAAGGTGGTTACTCTCATATCAGTTTTGAGTCAGTCCACTCTATGGTCTGCTTCTCAGTTACTGTCTGGCTCATAAATTAGCACTTGTCCCTGCCTAAGGCCTCTGCTTCCTTTCTGCTGGTCACTCCTGAATTTCTAGAACTTTTACCTTCCCTGAACATGATACCTCCCTTCATGCCCAGGTAGGGTGTTCAAAGCCTGAACACCACTTTCTCCTTTTCTCCCAACTGCTCACATTAGCCCCCACCTCATTCCCCAAGTCATCTCTCACTTGGGCCAGTGTGCAGCAGACTTCTATGGAACAATGGGAGGAGATGACATATTCAGCACAGATCAACAAACAACTTACACAGTGTCTTTCACTATGCTTGCCACAAAATTCACGAATGTCTGTTGGGTGAAAAAAATGCATTTATTTATGAATGAACAACATGGAGAAATCTGAAGAGACAGAGTTATGCCTGACTAGTTTAGGTCTCTTCATCAAACTTCATGCAGATGGAGAATGGAGACAAGAAGAACTTGCCTTGATACATCTCCGTACTCATTCTCCGATGGAAGAAATCGAACATGAACTGGATTCAGAATTTGATATCTAACAGGATCTCTTTGGACTGCTTTGCACAAACTAGCTAAAATTAGAAGAATATGGACACATACTTTCCTAAACAGCCTGTGTTCAAAGCAGCATCATGATTCTCAAATACAGTGAGTAAACATGTTTGATTAGCATGAAAAGAGAACATGGACACAGATTCCACTTTTCTAAAAAAACATGTTTGCCGACAATTACTGTGGACAAGTGCTGAGTCTTCATGTCATCAGCACCAAGAGCAACCATGGTGTTTTCAACTGCAACAGCAGCCCACACAGACACTCAGAGCCACACACACACAGACAGATTCAAAGTAAGTAAGCAGAGACAGGAGGCTTTTTATAAAACCTCTGATTCTAAAAGCATCTTCTGAACACTTTCTACCATTTTCCATTCAGGTGACTGCCAGAGGAGGAGGTGGTGTGGTCACTGGGCTGTTACCACCTGCAGGTACTTGGAAGGTAAGAAGCCAGTTCCAAAGAAGAAGAAAGCTGGAGCCAGCATACAAGCCGGGGTGGTGACAGCAGGGAGCAATGAATGCTACCTTACTGGCATGAAGCTTTCCTGAATCACCAAATTTTCTTTTTTCTGGTTTTGTCAAATCCCCTGCAGTGGGAACACTACATCGTGAAGCCTAATAAATCCATAAAGCACCCAGTAGGAGGATGGCTGGATGAATTTACAGCCCTAAAGGCTGCTCACAACAAAGCCCATTTAAATGGAGTATATGAGTCATCACTAGCTAACAAAAGAACCTCGCATCTGTGCACATTAGGGAGAAAGGGGCTCATGGCATAGCGCTGATGTAAGCTGATGACCTGTCACGGGGCTTTCACTGAGAGCGGAGCTGAAGCCTGGTGTCATCACCTCTACCTCGGGTCTCCAGCGCCCTGAGTATTCCACAGGGTTCTAAAGCCAGGCTGAGGCCAGTGGGTGGTGCCAGTCTTTGAATTCAATCTAAAGGCCATCCAGTCAGGGCTTGCATGCCAATGGTACCACACTGTGTGGTGATCCTGTTGGCTGGGACCCCCAACCTATGTCCAAGTCAGGTGTTAGAATGTTTTCATGACCACAGCATAATCCATCTAATGGGCTACAGGAATTACAATGCTACCCACTATTCATGTAGAAACTGTAGTGGTATTTAAGTCAGCAGTAACAACGTCTAACATTTATTGAATTCTTGCTTTCTGTCAGAAATTGGGCTAAGGGCTTTTCTGCATTCAGACTATTAATTTTCAGAGAAATGCTAGAAAATGGCTCCCACCTTATTATTATCCCCATTTTATGAAATGGAAAGCTAATGGTTGAAAAAGTCTCACTACTCAACACTTACCCACTCATACCCAAGGTCATCCCTCTTATCCAACATCACACAGAGAGGAGAGTAGGAAGGATTTGAACACAAGAGCTCCATACCATAGAGGAAATCTGGATCTTGAGTATTTATAGTGTTTTATTCCCCAACTAATCTGGTAAATATGCATGAAGTGGAATCAGGGCATAGCATGCCGTTCCAAGAAGCAAAGTTGGGATTAGAGTTCAATAATGCAGCCATGCGAGCTGAAACAAAATGAAATTACCCCTGGCTTGCTGCATTCTGGTCCTGCATTAAAAGCAGTATTGCTGGCTAAGAAAAACATTATCCACGTGTTTCTGGTTCATTTACACTCAACTCATCCCAGTATTTGTCTGAATATACTGTCATCCGAAATGATTTATAAAAACGTCCCAAAAGCCTTTTAACTTGTCTTTCTTCAAGTTATGCCAAGAGTAAATGGAACTAGATCATTTTAAAATTTTAAACTTAGAAGCCAAAATATCTGAAGAGGCCAAAAGGACATTATCTACTCTAGAAGGGACCTGTCCAAAGCTCCAAGTGTAAGAGATCTCAGAAGTTTAAACCTCAGATGAGCCTTTATTACCTAACAAAATCAGAATGAACTGGTGAAACCTTCTCTTTAATAGATGAGGTTTGAGCTTTTTCACTAAGCAAATACCATAAATATATTTTGCAGTATACAGGAGGAATGACCAATAGATGTTTAAGTCAGGATTTTCATAATCAAATGCAACATGAGTTGAATATATACTTCCCATACTGAGAGTCAAAGCAGGACTACCATGGGAGGGTGGAACTAGACAAACTGACCACATTTCCTCATGACAGATGCCTTCAAAACAGCCCAGTCACCTCAGGAACACCACTCAGTGTACTGCTTTACAACTGTGTTCAGACACCCACAGGTTGTGTAAGGTTTCTACTGAGGACATAAGCCCAGCCAGCTTAACAGAAGAAACTGAGCAGACCGGGGAACCCACTGCCATCCAAGAAAGCTAAAGCAACTGGAATCCTGTGGCCTGTGTGACTACTGAAATCCTGCTAAGTTTCTCTCTGCAGATGGCTAAAGTTAAAGCACTTCTAACATGTCCTTCTGAGTGGAGGAATATTCCAAGTATTTCTTTCACTAGAGCAAGGGGCTCCCCAAAGATGAAAGACTCTTGAGAGAGTTCGATTTTTTTCATGAGAATTAGTAAGATTGGATATGTGTCCTAGAAACAATCAATAACTTGGGTGGTGATTCCAGTAGGGGGCGTCTCAACGGTCCTCCAGTCATCTACGCGCGCTATAGGACCAGGCAGGGAGAAGGAAAGCTCACAGATCTCTTTGAGGATGTTAGCACATCGTTGACTCATTTTTTTGTTTGATTTTTCCTCAGAAATTTTTAAAAATTGAAGTTTCTAAATTCTTTTAAAAAATAAATCCCTTTGAGAATTCTCTTTTTCCAAAGGGCATATTCCTCTACTAGAAGGACAGTCAAATCACTTCATCACAGAAACCTCTGTGAAAGAACTCACCTACCTACCACATTCATCTTTCTTTCAAACAGGCAGGTAGTTGGATGTTAAGCATGGTCCCCAGTTGGGGCTTCTAACAGTAACTCCTCTCTGTCTGGCCTTACTTCCTTCAGAATCGCTATATAATGAAAACAGACAGAAGCTAACCCCATAGAATCAATGACCTTGTGAAAAGTAAAATAAAAACAGGAAGGAAAAGTAAAGCTTAATACTTGACTCCGTACTCCAAATAAGATTTCCTGGGTTCTTTTTCCTTCAAACTCCTGAGGTTTTAAAACCAATTTCTCTTTCAAAAAACTCTTAAGGAAAACTTTTAATGTTCGAAATAGGAAATCCCATATCGTGTGGCAAAGCCTTTGGGGCTCTTTATACATGAGAAGATGATAAGGAGAGACTCCATAGTCGATAGTTAGGCTGACATCCAACTTTGGGCAAAACATTTTCTCTATCCTGTAGTAATCTATTGCTGTGAAACGAATGAGCACAAATTTAGCAGCATAATACAATCCATTTTTAGAGCCTCATTGCTTTGTAGAGGAGGAATCCAGTCCAGTTTAGCTGGATCCTCTATTTCAAGGCCTCTCAGACCAGCCAGAGCTCAAGTCTAATCTGAGGGCTCAGCTGAGAAAGTAACCATACCCAAATTATCTTCCATGGTTGTTCACACAATGACCATCTTTCAAAAGCTGTTAGGTTGAGGCTTACAGCTTCTAAGTGGTTACTGACAACCCCAGGCCTGAGGTTACAGGGATCCCACTGAGTTTTTCTTTGTGGATCATCATGGTTTAAGTCTCCAAGATATCCTTCTATGTGGAAAAAATAACTGTATTCTGTGACAACTGAATTTCCCCAACCTGGTAATTTACTTTAGCAAAGTTGGCAAGGGGAAGGGGGGATCTGCTAGCAAAACAGAAACTATAATGTCATGTAGCATTCCCAAGAAGTGACATCCCATCCCCTCCACCATGTCCTGTCCATGATGACCCTGTCACTAAGCCACCCACATTCAGGGGGAGGTATCACACAGGGCATAACTTCCAGGAGACAGGGATTGCTGGATACGCTCTTAAATTATATCTTTCACATCTCTGAACTTCAGTTTTCTCATTTGTAAGATGGGAATGATAATGATCTCTATTTTATCTTGATTGTTGAAAGAACTGAATGTGCTTATTTGTATAAAGAGGGCCAGACACAGAATAAGTGCTCAATAAATATCAGCTACTATTATCGCTAGTTTTATATTTATTTTTCTTTAGTCTTATGTGCTATAAGCCAAGCTCTTCTGGTTTCCCATTAACAGATAAAATACTTAGGATAGCAAAGGTACTGAGGAATGGCATGGCACCTCAAGCTGACTAGCATAAATTCCACCCAAACTGGAATCCAGCTGCCTTGACCCTAAGCTATTATCAATCTAACAACTCTGGAACATCAGTGAAAATGGGGAATGCTTTCTGGTTAAGAGAGAAGACATGATTAAAATGCTTCATTACCTAAATCTAGATCCCCTTCAGCTACAGCTATTATCTCAAAAGCCAACTTGTTAGGGCTGGGGATTTAGCCCAGTGGCACTGCTTCTGCCTTGCAAGTGCAAGTTCCTGAGTTCAATTGCCAGTACAAAAAAAAAGCCAACCTGTTTATGATTATTGACTCTAACTTTTAAATAACAATCTACTTTCTGATTCTCAGTATTCCTCTGATCATAAGTTTTTAAAAAAACTAGAAGTGAGTGACCCATAAACCCAGCCCTATCTGCACTGTCTACTGCTCTGGCCTCTGCATGTGTAGAAGGGGGTGATTTTGCTGCTGGGACATCTCTTTTTGAGAAAGTCAGTTGTATAAAAATCTAAACCTTAAACCAGCACTGTTCATACAGATAGCGAACATATTTATTCCCCTTAGCAAAAGAACTCACCATCAGCTTCCCTCACAATGTACTCCTCTAAGAATTTATGAGTTTAGAGATTAGATCAAAGACTGGAGGCAAAGAAGCAAAACTAAAAGTTAGGCACTCATTCAAGTGATGATTAGATACTGAGGAATCTCTAAAAGTTATAACATAAAATAAAGAAAAAGAGTCCTCTCCTGTACACAAATGGATAGGTTACATTTGTCCCACTCTGTTTCCCTATATAGACCATGAAATTCTGCAGGAAAAAAACAACTATGTTCCAGGCATTTTGGAAACCCTGACACTTTGCCCGATGCCACATACAATCAAACCCTTGATATATGTTTGTTGAGGTACTAAGTGATAGAATCTCTAGCTCATTAGTTGTCAGGCTATTGAGTGATGCTCTCTGAAAGGTCAGATGTGCTGGTTTTAAGCATAATCACTGTTCTTAAAATATAAACATATTTATTAGCTGATTAATTAAGATAGGTTTCAACAAATAGAACAGTTAGTCATCTACCCATATACAAACACATAAATCTTAAACTAAACTTTATACCTTTACACCTTTATACCTTAACTCCAAATTTATTATTGATCTAAAGGTGAACCATAAAATTATACAGTTTATTAGAAGAATACATAGTAGGAAATCTTTGTGACTTGGGTTATTTGAAGAAAACATGTCAACAAAAACATGACCCATAAGAAAAAATAAATTGGACTTAATGGATTAAGAATTTTTTCTCACTGTAAAATTACTGTTCAAATGAAAAGATAAGTGACAACCAGGAGAAAATATTTGCAAATTACTTGACTAACAAAGGGCTTCTATTTGGAATATGTAAGACTCTCAAAACTTAACAATATGAAAAAACAAGTAAAAATTGTGCAAAGGACTTGAATAGACACTTCACCAAAGACATTGTAAGTACATGAAACAACCATCATGAGCTATCAGAAAATACAAATTAAAGCCATAATGAGATACAACTATACATCTATTAAGATAGGTAAAATTTAAAGTGTTGACAATTCCAAGTTGCAGCAAGGATAAAGACAACTGGTGCAATAATTTGTTGCTGGTCTAAATGGAGAATGATAATGCCATCCTAAAAACATACAGCTCTTCAGAAACCTACATGTACACTTACCCTTTGGTCAAACAGGCCCCCTCCTAAGTACCCTAGAGAAAAAAATAAAATTATGTTCATACAAAAGTCTATAAAAAACATTCCGAGTAGCATTATTTGTCATTTCCCAAAGCTAGAAACAACCAAAATATCCTTGAACAGAAATAAACTGTGGTGTTTGTAATAGCTAAAACTTGGAAACAGCCCAAATGTCCATCAACTGGAGACTGAATAAAGAAAATGTGGGGTTTTTTAATAAAATAGAGTACTACTCAGCCATCAAAAATGAGAAATTAGAGACATTTATTGCTAAATGGATGCACATTGAGGCGATACTCTTAAGTGAAATAAATAGGACACACATGTGTAAATACCAAATAGTTTCTCTGGTTTGAGAAACTGAAAGTGTAAATAAGGACTAAAAGGTATAATAGATAATGTGAAATAGGAAGAAAAGGGGCAAAGGGGAGGGGGAAGTGGGAAGGGTAGGGGAAAGGAAAGAAGGGAACGGAATTAACGTGAGAAAATGAAAAAATGGAAACAAAGTCTTTGTAAATAGGGAGGGATGGAGGGGTTGAAGGGAGGGCAGGGGAAGGGGGAAAAAATAAGAACCAAGAGAGTATGTAAAGGTGCATATCTCCAATGATGAATGTCATTATGTTGTACACCTAAAATGTACCAATAAAAGGATATACAAAAAAAAAAAAGAAATAAACTGTGGTACCTCCAGACAATGGAATACACCTCAGCAATAATAAAAAATAAAAATCTTATGGATACACCAATAACGTGGATGATTCTTCAAGGTATTATACTGTGTGAATGAATCCCAGATCAATAAGTTACATATTATGGGTTCACTTACATAACATTGCAAAAGTTAATTGTATCAACTTGTTTAACTTGAGAGACACTCCTTGAGAATAGTAAAGCACACTTTTGGGTATGCCTGAGTAGGTCATAGTGGTGTGATCTTGGGGACTATATCTGGTTCCTGCTCCCTTCCTTCCTGGCATCCTGCTCCTCAGATGCCATGAACTAAGTAGCTTTGCTCCACCACTCCCTTCCACCATAATTTTTTGCCTTGAAACCAGCTGACCATGGACTGAAACCTTTGAAACCATGAGCCAAATAAACCTCTATTTCTTTAAATTGTGGGTAGCAGATGATTTGTCCCAACAGCCAGAAAGCTGATCAATGCAGACAATCATAAAAAGATACAGCTATGGTGTTGAAGAACTCAGTGATTGCCAGAGGCTGGGTTGGGATGAGGGTGTGACTATAGCCTAAGGGAATTTTTTAGTATGATGGAACTGTTCTGTGACTAATTGTGGCAGTGGTATCACTAGTCTATTCCTGTATTAAAATTCATAGAACTATACAGTAAGGACAGGGGAACCAATTTTACTGTATGATCATTTCAAAATAAATGAAAAGAGATATATCTGATTTCACAAAGATAAACTTCATGGCCTGATCTACCTTATGATAACTTTCTGTACAAAATGAGAGGATTTCTGTTTTTAAAATCATGTGGCTAGCAGCCCCTGACTTAATCTCTCTGACTCATTCTGAGATATGGCAAAGAGAGAAAAATCATAAAACTTACTATAACCCCAAGGACAAGGACTAACAACCTCAATGACAGAAAGGATTTGCATATGACCAAGGGAACTGAGTTGAGAATGAAATTTGTGTTAAACACCCCTCAAAATAGGTGGAAAGATCTTTTATCTAATCCCTCTGTCTCTTGGTCCTGTCTCTGAAAATAAGAAAACTGAGCAGCAATTTCTTTGCTGTGTTGAAGAACTATTCAACAGAGTAATTGTTTCCACTTCTCATTTCCAGGAAGATACCACCATGCTCAAAATCACCTGCCTAGCAATGAGGAAGCCACTAGTTCTAATGCATAGGGTCAGGAAGAGCAAGTGTAGATGTAGGAGAGGGGCAAGAAGGACCCAGTAGATGTTCCTTTGGGGTTTTCTGGTATTCTGCACTTGCTCTTTTCAGTGTGTCAGAGAATCTTGCAGAAAGGAGGAGGGACACTCATCCTATTTTAGAAGAGCTGCACTAGATTAGTTCATCTCTGGAAATTGCTCTCCAAGGTGTATAGTGGCTCTCAGATAGGGGACCTAAGAAGTAGACATGACCAATACCTCCCAGATGGATGATGAGGCAAGATCAAGGATGCCTTGTTTACAACCTTGATTCCAGCACCTAGTAATTGTGTGATCTAGAGAAAGTCATTTACCTTTTTCATGATTTCAATTCCTCATATTTGTAAAAGAAATAGGAGTATCTATTTCATGGTGAGTTAATATTAAATCTAGTAGCAGTAAATTTTCTTTCACTTTGTACTATTTTCCCCATTGTATTTACTTTTTCCTATCTACTCATCTTTAAATGAGAAGAGACTAAAGGTGTACATGACCACAATCATCAACATTTATATGGTCCAGTGCTGCAACAAGTTACCTTGTAATCAATTTACAGAACTTTTTGACAGAAACTATGTACTCCAGAATAGAACAACGTCTTTAAGGTGAAGGGAAAAAAGAACTGTCAGCCTTGAAGTCTGTAACCAGCAAAGATATCTTCAAAATTAAGGTGAAATATAGACTTTTTCAGACCAACACAGTTAGGAGAATTTATTGCTGACAGGTTTATAAGATCCAAAGAACTTCTTTTAACAAGGAATATTCTTCAGGCAAAAAAAAAAAAAAGTAATCACACCAGATGGAAATTTAAATTTACAAAGAATTGAAGAATATTAGGTTGGCAAGTATGTGGATAAATAAATAAGACATTTTTCTGCTTTTTAATCTTTTAAAAATATAATTTACTGCTCAAAACAAAAATAAAAATGTATTGTGGGACTTGCAATGTGTTGTGGGGCTTATGATATAGAATTAAAGTGTCTGACAGCTATAGGGCATACTGAAAAGGGCAAAATACAGAAAGTATACTATTGTAGGAACCTTACATTCCTTATGAAGTAGTCTAATATTATCTGAAGAGAGACTACAATAAGCTGCAGATGTATATTAGAAACCCTAGAACAACCACAACAAAAATAAGATGAAAGGATATAGCTAATAAGTATATTGTAGAGATAAAATGAAACAAAGAATAATTTTTAAAAAGCAGGAAAAAGAGAGAAAGAAGAAAACATTAGGCAAGACAGAAAATGGCAGCTTTGAACCTAATCATATGAGTAATTACATAAAATATAAATGTTCTATAAAACTCCAACTAAAACATTGAGGCTGGCTAAAGAGCAAGACCCAAGTTCATACTATCTAATAAGAAGCATTTTGAATACAGTGATACAGACAGATTAAAAATATAAGAATATAAGCATATAAAAATACCTAGAAAATGCTAATCAAATAGAAAAGTTGCTATATTAATATCAGATAAAGCAGACTTTAAAACAAGGCATATTAGCAAAGATAAGATAATGATAAAAGAATCAATATGCCAAGTTCATATAACAGTCCTAAATGCATATTTACTTAACAACAGAGCTTCAAAATATGTGAAATAAAAATGACTGAAATGGAAAGAGAAATAGGCAATATGATTATATAGTCAGAAACAAACAATGAAAAACTAAGAGTTATTAGAACAATAGGATTCAATGAGGGAGACTGAAAAAAATTACATTTCAACAACTTTCATGTACAGTATCAGCAGCCAATTATAAAATGTAAATAAAAAGAAAATTCTACTCATGAAACAGTGAAAATGTTTTGAATTCCAGAAAAATCATAAAGTCCTCAATGAAAATAATAATAATAAAAAAAATCTTCCCTGAGAAATTTTTTTAAGTGAATGTGAATAGTCACTAAAAGATGCCCCTTGCTGTCTCCTTACAAACTTGGTCAAGTCTGAGAACCTTAAATCCTTATAAAACTATATGGAATCACATAACTTTCCAAATTCCTGCAGGAAATTTCTAGTATTAAAAAGAGATGCAGAACTCATCCATTAAAGAGCACATCACCCAGAAAAGTTCGTGACACACAGAAGCTCTCAGATAATATTGGATAGGGGTCGGGGATTTAGCTCAGTGGTGCCACACCGCCTGCCTTGCAAGCACAAGGTCCTGAGTTCAATTCCCAATGCAGCAAAAAAATAAAATAAAATAATAATAATAATAATATTGGATAGACAGATGCGTGGATGGGTAGATGAAAGAAAGAAAGAAATGAATGAACCTCTAAACAACTTATCGAACTATGTCCATCTCTCTTAAAACTGACTCATGTTCAAAACAAGTGTTGTGAGCTTTAGGCACAGAGAAAGTTGAACTGACAAATTGTGTCCTCCACTTGATTTAAAGGCACTTCTCATATCAATCCAAGTCCCACCCTGGCAAAAGAGAGAATAGGTAGAGATATATTTTCATTGTTTCACAGAGATACGTGTATTACATTGAGGCCTTATTTTTTGTCACTCTGAACTGTCCTATACTTTATCAAAAGACTTGTGAGTTTTCATTGCCATGGACTGTGTTTGGTGCTTCATACTTTTTCATGTTTAGTTTTACATTTGGACATGAAGGTAACCTGAATGTAGGAATCGTGTTCCTGAGCTGCTCTTAAAATATCTTGAAAAAGTCTTAATGCAGTGAGAGAAAGGAGATTCGCAAAAATTTCCACCAGTTATTCAACATTGTATTTAACGTTATCATATGCTGGGAATACAACCGGAAAATTTCCTAATCTCCTGGATTTTCCATTCAAGTATGGGGAAATAAACAATCAACGAGCAAATAAATAAATGAATGAAACATATAATGATAAAAATTGCATAACCACTAATAAAGTAATGAAATCTAACTAGAGATTTAATTTAGCAACATATTTTTTCCCTAATGTGTTCTCAAGCTTGTATCTATAATGAGTGCTTTTTTCCTCTATTGTTTTCGTTTTCTAATTTCTGGGAAAGTTAGTATAATCATCACCTTTCAGCTGCTGGGGTAAAATACCTGACATACATAATTTAAAGGAAGAAAGGTTTATTTTAGCTCAAGATTTCAGAGGTTTCAGTTCATGGTAGGCTTGCACCATTGCTTTAGGCCATGGAACAGAAACATTATGATGAAGGGCATCAAGGAAGAAAGCTTTTCACTTCCTGATAGCTGAGATGCCAGGTAAGCAAGAGCACCAGAGGAAGGGGCTGAGGAACAAGTATAATCCACAAGGTCACAACCCCATGATCCACTCCTTCCAACCAGGGCCCACCTCTTGTTTCCATCCTCCTAATAATGCCATCAAATTATGATCTCATCATCCATTAATGAAATTGGAGCCCTCATGATCATCATCTCTGGAAATACTCACACACCCAAAAAAGTGTGCTTCACTGATTTCCTAGGGATTTCTCAACCCAATCAATTTGACAATCAAAATTAACCATCACATTAACTATTACTAAATGTTTTTATAAAGAGACTCCTATTTTGGGGTCAACTCATACTATCATTTGTCTTCTTTGTGTGTCTCATTCAGTGACTCTCAAAACACAAAAATATTCTGGAACAATCTGCCATTTCTATTTTAACAAGGAAATATATCTAAAAGTTCATGGGCTTCAGAATTGGAGAAGAATACTTCCAGCTCCCCTAGTTCATTCAATGTCAGTACTACTGTGAGGATTGGTCAGCTGGATGAGTGGGAACCAGTACACTGTTTCAGTTCTCCAGAAAACTTCACTACAATTTCCAACAACCTCGGAGTGGCATGGCAATATTGATTTTATCTAAAGGGAATTACTCTTAATAACATTTTCTTCTAAATCACACTGGAAGATGCTATTTTATTTAACCAAATGGCGTTGATTAAAAGGTTGAAAGGAATGCTAAGTGAGCTGCTTTGTTTACTAGTGGAAACAATTTTTTTTAGTGCTAGGCTTCCATCTCTGTAAATTAATATTCTTTTCCCTGTGCCTCATTGACGGCTGGTGAATTATGCAGATATGTTTCCTGTAAGAAATTAGATAATTGTCTCCACACTTCTTATAACAAGAGATTGTAAATAATGGAAAATTACATTTTGATTCAAAATATTGCACTCAATCTAGGTCACCTAAATTCCAGTGTTTAACCTTTAAAACCAACTCTATAAAATCAAGTTATATTTGTAAGTACATGATTTTTCTAGAGAAATTAAGTCATTTGGGTATAACCTTTAATAGGAAAGTGATTTTAGGCCATTCTAGAAGCCCATCACGTCAACAGTCACCTTTTTCTCTACTACCAGTACTAGCACCTTCAAGGGAGAGTCATTTCGTCCTGATACCATAAATAGAAATAAACATAAATTTCGTTTATCAATTCACACAGTCTGTCACAATATTATTGCACAATAGGGGTATCTGTATGTGAATACAGTTTAAAAGTCAGACCTCCCCACTGCGTGACTATTTAACAAACAAAAAAATCAATGTAAACCAAATGACTCAAAGTAGTTCACAATTAATCCAAAAACTTGCTTATACCCTTTTCCCCACAAAGGATGCATTTTTAAATGCAAATTGTTCAATACTGTAATTGTTTCAAGAGCATTTCTGATTAGCAGTCTTAATAACGTGCTAGTGCCTTTTCGCCCCAATTCCCAGGATTTTGTATTATGTGTCAGTATGACTCAAGAGAAAGCCCAAACCCTAGTCCCACCGGACTATGCAACCTAAGGCTGTAAGCCAGTCGTTCTCAGCTCCACCCTGTCTCACTTGACCCCTGTCTCCCTAGAGCAGGAAAGCAACTCGACTGAGCTCAGCAGTGAGGGAATGAAGTGCATCGATTGCTCATGATTATTAGCTGGAGTGGGATGAGCCTCCTCCTTATTATGCAGATTAGCAGAGCTCTCAGTCCCAGCATATTGTGCAGATGCGGGCTAGCAGCTGCTCCTACAGATGGCAAGTACACAACTCCATTAGGATGGATCTATTGTCTGCTCCTGGCTCACGGAGAGGCTGGGGCACGTTAGACAAAAAGAAATTGTTTCACGGCGAGATGTAAAGGCGCACACACACTCTTACAACTCTGCACCCAGGAGACTCTTTACACAGCAGGGCTGACAGCACTCAAATTAGAAATCTACCCTAAATAAGGACTTTCGTATGTCACAATTAAGCGTGTGTATTTTTTGAAGCAGATTAACCATTAAAATTGAGTGGCATAATTCAAATTCTGCAATGCTACACTATTAAATATTCAGATTAAAAACAAATCCTAAGAGATTCATTCAGAAATTTCCACTATGTTTAGCTCTTCTGGGACCTTGTATTTTGTTAGCCCCCTTTTAAAGAGGCAAGTTGATTTCTGTAACATCAAAATGTGATAAGGAACTAAGTTCCCCCATTAATGTGTTTGCTTTAGGATAGTTTGTCCTTTTAGAATTATTGGTTATTATAAAAAGCATAAATGCAATTAATTTAAATTAGTCTGGAGTAAGAATATATACATGAGAATCCTTTTTAAATAAAGAGCTTTTAAAGCTTTAGTAACTAAATAATATTGCTGCGTGATATTGGAGCTGGTATAAAATATGTTGATTGCTAACTAGCTGAAGACACTGAACTGTGTAAAGGGTAGGTTAGATTCGGTTTTGTTTTAACTTATGTTTGCCTAGTTTGTCAAAAGTTTAACCATAGAAATCATTACTGGTCAAGAGAGTCTAAAGGAACTGGAACTTTCAGAAGAAAGGGAAAGAATTGTCAGGATGTTACAAGGAGTATAATTTAAACTTCTCATCAAAATAAACATACAATGCTAAGTATGGTCAATAAGAGCTTAAAAGATTCAAGCTTGGGAGTCGACTGACTGTACAATAGAGAGGAAAAAAAAATGATAACCTACTCAATTCTCAGTCTAGCCACCTTGGACAGCCAAAGAAAATAATGGGAAGGCATATCAAAAAGATATCTGTTATAGAATCAGAGTTAATACAATATAAATTAAAGGAAAAGAAGCAAGGGGGAAATGTCAATGTAGAGTCATGTTTTCCAAACTTCTTTACTATTACCCATGTAAAGAAACAGAGCTTCCATCATAGCCCAGCCCACAAATATGTGTGTATGTACAAGTTTTAGGAAACTTACCCTTTCAATTCATGATGTACTCCCGCCCGTGTTTTTCTATTTTATTTTATTTCTATTTTCTCATGCCATCCATGACATTAAATGTATTTCACAACTATTTTCAAGACTTACAGTTTGAATAGAATGTGGATAAGTAGCTAATACTGAAAAGGAAATAGATTGTGTGAATGCCAACATCAATGTGAAAGGCAACATTTACTCTCCTCTAAATGGTCAGTCTATGACAGAACTTTACAGGGTTTTGTAGGGAGGCAGAATCACAAAGAACTCATCTCCTTCACCAGAGTGAACCACAGAGTAAATGGCTATGGCTGAAAGAAGCACCAGGACTGGATGGAACAGGTTTCAGGATAGTCCCAGGGAGAAATGTGGCCTTGGAAGTCATTCATGTTCAGTGTCTGTAAATTCGAAAATAACCTAAAGCAGATGCCCCCTAGGAGATGAGTTAAATTCTAAAAAAGATGTGTAAGGCAATGCAGAATTTGTAAGGTGAAACCCAAGGCTGAAAATAGATTCCTCTTCTGAAGAAGATCTAAACCCTTGCAGAAGGGCAGCCCAAATATAACCAAGATCTATGAAATCACAAGGCTTCCAGAGAAGCCCAATCACCACATGTCAGAAATACAGTAGGCATAAACTCTGTGACTGTGTTAGCCAGGAATTCAGTGGCACAGTGAGAGCATACAATTATGAAATAGCAAGTTTAAACTGATTGAAATGATGGTTCTTCAAAGTGAATGTTTTGTCAATTCATTAAAATTGAACCTAAAGTTCAGCTGGTCCTGTAAATCCATTTCAGTTCAACACATTTTTTTTTGGCAGAATCCCTGAGAATCCAGGAATTTGTCCTGTTCTATTTACTGCTGTATCCAGGGTACACTGTACAGTGTCATCCAAGTAGGTGCAGAGCTGATGGATGCATGTGTCCACACATAAAATAGTGCACATGGAATAACAGACATGTAAATGAATAATTACATTACAGTAAAAGAATTTTAAAACTTCAACCATATACACTAGAGGGTTAATAGAGAAAAATGTATTGGGGAGTCAGGAGCCCAACCACTTTTGAGATGGTTTTAAAGGATAAACAACAGAAGGATGGACATTCTAAGGGAAAAAAACAATAGAAGGCACAAGACATAAAACAGTAGCCCAACTGCAAATGGTATTTTGTAACCAGAAAATAAGCATCTCACACCTGGGGAGCTTGGAGTTTGGGGCAGGGAGCAGACAGACACCCAGTTAGAAGAGAAAGCCTCTGAGGATTTAGCTCAGTGGTTCCATCGCCTGCCTCGCAAGCACAAGGACCCAAGTTGGATCCCCAGTACCAAAAAAAAAAGAAAAGAAAAGAAAGCCACCGTCAGGTTACAGGGCCTTGACTATGTCATGCCTAAGAGGAGCCTGAACTTGTGAACACCTTGTGATAGTGTTTTCAGTGGATGGGAGACATAGTCAAATTTGATTCACATTTTCTGGGTTACATGAGCAGAGCCCACTAAGTTATTTACTACAGGCCTTTCAAATAGCCTTGCTGTCCTTTCTGGCAGTTGCCAAACCATGGTACCAGCTTCTCCTCCCTGTTGTCTGATCTTTTATAGCTAATAGCACTCGTTCTCCTACTGGACAAGTCAGGACATCCTTTCTGAACCTTAAATTCCAGAGTCTGTGCAAGATCTCCATGTGTCCAAGATGCACAGTACTGTTTGACTTCTCTTTCCTACAGTCCAAGGCTGCTTGAATGCAGACCATGGACTAATGAGCATGTTGACCATTAGGGCAGGTCTAAAACCTCCCCTAGTTTCAGTTCACAGATGAATTTTCAGTGTCAGTAGAGCATTTGTTACGATTTGCTCGATCTAGCAGCTCTTATTGCTGACTTCTCCAAATCCCTCTGGTCGCCTCTGTTCACACACTTTCTGTATCACCCAGGGCCCTTCCCATTCCCTATTTCTATCTATCAAAATCCTTTCCCCTCCCCACTTAATCACATTCATTCTTATTTGATACCAGGATATGAGTAGATCAACATCCCCTAGGGACTGCAGTCTTTGAGGGTAGGAACTGGGAGTGATTTGCCTTTCATCCACTCCCATCCAAATGTAAGTGGGAGAATACATGAGAATAAATGAAATAGCATGTGAAATCCCTGTATGTGATGCAAATTACTATGAAAGTGATAGCTGTTATAAAATGATTTCATATCTCTCTTTTACACACACACACATGCGTGTGCGAGGCAAGAGAATATTTTTCAATAGAGTTGTCTATCCACTGATAGCATCTTCCCCACAAGAGCACTGGGTGCACACTAGCATCCTCCCTATCTCCCTCTGTTATTCTTCCCA
The DNA here is from genome assembly GCF_000247695.1 of Heterocephalus glaber. Next base: position 12,957,622 of record NW_004624787.1, read on the forward strand.
AAACTCTTCTTGCATTTTTGATTCTTACCCCTCTTTCCTCACCCCAGGATTTTGGCTAACAGCCTGCACCATTCAGAATAGAGCTTGGCACAATCCAAACACATGTCCTCGTCCCATGGTTTGCCTTTATGGATGGATGTAATTAGAGTCAGCACATTCAAATTCATAACATCTATTTTGGGCCCTCTGTTGAAACAGGTTAACAATAAGCTGGGCTGAACTGTGGCTGTCCTGTTGATTGAAGCACATCCTTTTCAGTTTGGCAGTCTCCGCCGTGCCCTAGCGTCTCCTTGGGACCCAGCCAAGAGTCCTGCCATTTATTAATATGCCCCTCCTGTCATTTTCTTACTGTAGAGGTATATTTCTTTGCTCTCATATCTCTGCCAAAAGTGGGAAAAACAGACTGGGAAGGCTGTGTGATCTTTCTTAGAACCATGACATTCATTTATGCTCTGTTATGGGAGCCCTGAACATTCAACATTCTGATCCCTGATACAGAGTCGGTGTTGGTGCCAATTTGATCAAGGATACATGACCACCATGAATGACATGATATAAAGGATTTATTACGCAACTGAGGGGCATGAGGAAGAAGTTTGCAGAAAAGTAGTAGTGAGGCTGTAATCTACTACTCTTAGTGAATAGGTGGCAAACAGGAAGAAAATTTGGACATGAAACAGGACTGAGAAAAGACCAATTAGAACTAGAGGAAGGAGACAGGTATGATGGGGCTGGGAGGCTGAGGCAGGAGAATCATCACCAGTTGGAGGTCAGCCTATGCTATGTAGTGAGTTCAAGGCCAGCCTGAACTATATAGCAAGACCTTGTCTCCAAAATAAAAGCCTCTATTTGTCTCTCTTTACCTCCACCCCTGACGATGCAGGAAGCTGGTGTCCTTTCCAAGGAGCTGCACGGGGCCTCTCCAAGCCTCAGAGAAGCTGAAGGAAGACTTCTAGCAGCAGCTTCAGGAGCCACAAGCACAGCCTTTCACAGCCAGGTGAACCAGAGATCATGTTCATGAGCTGCAAGAAAGCCGGCAAGCCTGGAGCCCTACACTGACTTGCACGGCATAGTAGTTGCTGCTTCAAGTCTGCCTCCCAAATTTAGGATAAATTTCTCTTGTCGCAGACCCTGACCAAGAGCCATTCAGAGAAGGGAACTCTGGGAAATGAAGTTTCTCCTTAGCTAAGTGACCCAGTACAAATCCACTGCTGTAGACACTGGTACAATTCGGGTGTTATCACATCAAGCACTATCAGTTTAACTGTACTTCCTCTGAGCAAATACATTTAATCTAGTAATAGAAGAGAGAGAAAATACAGCTTAGAGAATGTACAGATATATTTTAACTATGCTATTTCACCACTATGACCCAGCACAGTACCTTGTACAGAGTCAATGTTTTATGTTTTAGTGAATTAGGTCAGCTAGGCCTGATTATCTACTTAAGAAACATACATAAGTTGATATTCATCCTAGGGAAAAGAACAGCAATATAATAAAACTTCTTTTGGTTCTATGAATATTGTTTCATGGTACTATAGCTTTACTTTTAACCAATAATGGTGTTTTTGTATCAAATGTACACCTAGACTTCACATGTTTTCCATTTTAAACATAAAGATGATCTTCATATAGCACCTCTCTGTCAAGAAATAAATCCTTAATTAAGCAAATTATTTGGATTAAGAATAGAGATATAAACAAAAGGCCAATTAAATACATCATGGAGATTAATCATAGTCCATTTAACAGAATTATACATCAACTATTTTGCAAATCTCTTATTTATAAAAATAAATAGGAAATTTTAAAAAGATTAACCAAATTAATCTGAAAATTTGATCCTCATTTCTTCAGATAATCAAAAGGCTTCATAATTTTATGAGAAATGCTGAAAAAGAAATCAAATGTGAAAATAAATAGTATAATGTCATCTAGATTTTATCTTTGTTCGATAAAATAGACTTCTCACCAGTTCCCAGTTTTACAAAGCCTAATCTCTAGATTAAATCTCTTATTCCAAATCACTTTTAGTGGATCCACTTCACTGATACAGATATGTAGTACCAGGGATTCAAAATCAAATGCATCAGGAAACAAACAGAAAAATCCTGCCACTTACTAGGTTAATATATCTTATTTAGAAGTATCACCATGCTGACCATTGATAATTAGGAGCTTTTAGAAATAAACTTGATTTTTAATCATTGTTACTAAATAATGTATTCTTAATTTAACCTGAGTATACTTTCTTTTAGTAAAAGTTAATCAGAAATTTTCCATAAACCTTATGATGAACATTAGAAATTAAAAAGTGCACTGTTTTAGTAACATATTTAGCTCAGAAATATAGAAGTTTTTAAAGAATCATACTCCTTTATTTGTCTTTCCAGGATAAATATTATGTCCCCAGTCCTTGAACACCCTCAGAACTGGAAAAGATCTCAAATTAGGATGCATACTTCTTGAACCTAATTTCCTCAAAATGTATAAATCTAAGACTTTCCAGAAAGGCCCTCCCTCTTTCCAGAAGCTGCTAAGAAGAAAGCTCATTATTTCCCAGAACGCTGAGGAATGCCACTGTCCCCTTTTAACACACTTTGCCAGCAAGTGTACACCAAGCCACCCAGAAGTTATGGAGTTTAAAATGGCCATTCCTCCTTAAGTCAGTTAAATTTGAAGAATAATTCATCAGTGTAATCATGTTTAAACATCACATATTTTGCATAGTGAATTATTTATTGAATAAATGAATAAACTTTTCCAACAAAACTATGTACCCATACATATACATTGAAAATCTACTTCAGGTTGCTTTTAAAATCTATTCTAGTACTGGCAAAGAAACAGACCTGAGGATCAGTGGAATAGATTAGAAGATGCAGAAACAACTCCAGACACACTCAGCCACCTCATCTTTGA
>NW_004624787.1:12961966-12972410 GCF_000247695.1 Heterocephalus glaber
GTAATGGGGAAAAAAATAAGAACTAAGATACAGCATGTTCAGGTACAAGCACCCAATGATAAATGTAAACGTATTGTATAGCTAAAATGTACCAATTAATATATAAATAAATAAATAAATAATCCATTCTAGGCCTGTTATGAAAGATTCCCAAGCATCATTTATTATTCTGGTTTTCAAAACCCATTAATGAGTATTTACAGTCTGAAATAAATCCAATTTTACAATATGCTATTGTTTGAAAAGATTACAGTCCAAACACAAAACTCTCTAAATTACTCAAGTTTACAGGTAAGAAATTGAAAAGGAATGAGAGAGTTCTTCAGTTTGGGAAATGGAAGTAGGAATAAACCATTATGGAGTGATTGGTGCCAGTGGTGACTATTTCATGTGTTGTTAAGCCCACATTTGCTGATAGATTTTTCTCAAATTCAATGTGATATTCAGGGAATAAATGAGATTAATATGTGTACCTACATGTAGAAACATGTACATCTGTTTTAAAAACTTAGACTAGGTGAGAGATGGTCCTGTGATGGTGCTATTTGGGCATTTTTAGTGCTTGCTAGCAAATAGCTCACCAACTGCTGTGGTTCTTTAGATAGCACAGTGACTTGGGTAGCAGATGTCAAATCCTCCTATGTAGCAGTGACATCAAGTACATGAACAGAGGTATTAATTCGAAATGTGTGTGTGACATGAAGAAGGGACAATGGAAATTCCATTAAGATGGTCTTTCTTGTTCTCTTTCACGAGTTCTCTCTCTCTCTCTCTCTCATGCGTGCCCACATGCGTGCACACACACACACACACACACACACACACCCCATATATGGCCCTTGGGCAGTATGTGCTCTAATGGAGCACTAACCTCTAGCATGACTTGGTAGCTGCTTTTGCTCTGTGACAGTTTCTCTGTCACATACGCTATCACCAGCCTGACACATGTATGCCATCCGCCTTAATAACCCAGGGAGGTCTTGGGTCAGAGGTTCCTCTCAAATGACTGACAGCCAAGGAGGCACCATACCTGCGACAGAACCGTCAGCTGGAGTGAAAAGACAGGGCCTCGTGGGGAATTCCTTTCCCTACCAACAAGGAACCTTCACTCAGCATGACCTGCCTTGGAGGAAGCTTCAGACGAGGTGCTTTCTTTTCCACTTCAATCCTGCCTGGAAACAAGCTCTCTCAGCCACTGCAATGCTGTAAATCAGTTTCCAAATAGAAATCACTATGCAAAATATGCATAAACAAGATGGGTAAGGAGATGACAAGTTGCCCGCCCTGCCTCCTATCATGTGGGGTCTTCTTTTTTCTCTCCCACAAAGCTCCAAAAGGTTAAAGGAGGACTCACACACACAGAATCATGAGACTGGAGGTGACCTCAGGAGATTGTTCAGGCCTGCATCTGGCATTACCCACAAGCTCAACTCTTCTTGCTCTCTTGGCATACTGGGTTGTTATTTCAATGCCAATCACCACCAATTTCTCTCTCTCTCTCTCTCTCTCTCTCAATAGGCCTTAACTCTTAATTGTATGTTCATTTGGTATCCACTGTTTCTTTCTGGTCTTAGTAGGCAGAGGGATTTTTAATTAGACCTGTCATCCTTTATTCCCTCACCCAGCCCCCCGGCTTAGTCAAGGCATCTAAATTGTTTTTGTTTTGTTTTTAATTCTTTACTTCCAGTTAAAATTAAGTGCTGTGTGTGCTGGCCCAGGTTCCTAAACAGATTGTGAGTGTTAAAGCTATCTCTGCATTACATGAGCCATCTTGAATCTCATCATTCGAAAAGGATCAGCAGTTGGTTAACAGAGAGAAAGGATCAATCTGCAGAAGCAAAGCCCACAAAAGGCCAGAGCTAAAGAGTCTTTCTGTCACATGCTGATTCTGCTGTGTTTGATGGCCTACAGGTCCCACCCAGGGCATGTCAGGATGGTTCCATAGCAATGGATAGATGTCAGAATGCATCAGATTGGTGCCATGATGGTGAGAATCAATGGGCAAGAAGACTTGCTAAAAATAACAATGAGAAATCTTTCCTCTCTGTATTTTTGGAGCTGGCAGAAAGAAGAGAAGAGATACAGATAAGACTCTGTGCTAAGTGAAAGAAGCCAGGCACAAATGCCACATATTGCATGTTACATTTATATGAAATATTCAGAGTAGGCAAATCCATGGAGACAGATGGCAGATTCGTGACTGGCAGGGTACAGGGGCAGGGGAGGACAAAGGTGACTGCTATGGGTAAAGGGTTCCTTTGAAAGTGATAAAAATGTTCTGAAACTACATAGTGGAGATGGTTGTGCAACATTGTGCATTTATTAAGCATAACTAATGGTGAATTTTACATTACATATATTTTGCCACAATTTTTTAAAAGAATATGCCTGCAGTTATTAAGAAAGGGAAAATTTTCAGCTTCTCCTGCTTATAAGCTTATGTCAGAGAGAAGGGCCTTCCTGGGCCCCTTGGTATTTATGTCACAGGTACCCACTCACTTAGGTGAAAGAGCAACACAAATACAGACTAAATTCTAGTCTGCCCCCTCTACCTATGCGACTCTCAGTACCATTCCTGGGGTGATTATGGCATGTGTGGTTACATTAAGAACCCTGTATACTTCTTCTTTTGCAGTCCTCACAAGCTTAAACAGCAGAAGCTATTCCCTCCTCTGATTTCAGGTAAGGAGCATGAAACTTTGGGTCAGGGGGATCTCGCTATGTAGTCCAGGCTGACCTTAAACTCACTATGTAGCCCCAGCTGGCCTCAAATTCATAGTGATCCTCCTGCCTCAGCCTTCCAAGTGCTGGGATTACAGGCGTGTGCTAGGAGCCTGAAATTTAAAAGGGCTTATTAAATTGCTCAAAATCACACAGTGAGTAAGCACACAGTTCAGACTCTAGAAGCTCTAGCTTCTTCATGTCTAAAAAGAGAGGAATAATGGCTATCCTGCAAGATGGTCACTGGGACTAGAGAAGAGCAATGGAATGTCACTAACACTGGTGAACCTCACAAGACCCTCGTGGGGAAGCACCACTTGAGGTTCAAGAATTCTAGTGCAGAGGGAGATTCCACAGCCAGTTAGCAATAGGGCCATGACTGGAATCTCATCTGCCCCTCTTCCAATCTAACATGCGTCTGTGCCTGTATCACGTTCAGGACATGCCTAGGATAATGAGTCAACAATCAGTCAACATGACACCAAGTAGACTATCAGGAATCAATCCAATGGAGGTCTGGACAGAAATAGCCAACTTTTGGGGGGGAGAGCAGGACTCCAAACAACAGTGGGGAATGCAGTGGACTCTCTTCTGGTCCTGGAGGGGTTACCACTTCTACAGAAGAGTTCTGGAGAAGCAATGGTCTCTGGTGGCCTGGGTGCCCCCTCAATAGGACAGAGCCTGCTAACAGTGGTAATGATAATGATGGTGAGAACCATTATTTGTGCATGTACTCCAACCAGGCATCAGACAAAATGTGTCACATGTTTTCTCAAATACCTACAAATAAGTATAAAATACATATCATGGTCCCCATTTGCTGGGATAAAATCAGAGCCCAGGATCATACAGCTAGTAAAGGGCAAAGCTGGGATTCAAACCTAGGCCTGCATGAGTACAAAATCCTGGGTTTTTTTGGTTTTTTTTGCTTAAATTCTTCTATTGGTACATTTTAGGTATACAATACTTTTACATTTATCATTGGATCCTTGTACCTGTACATGATGTATCTTGGTTATTTTTTCCCCATTACCTGTATAGGTAATGGGGAAAACCCTGGTTCTTGACTAATATGTTACTTCCCATGAGAGATATTACTAGCCATTTATTAGCTGTCATAGCTACTCCTGGTATTAATAGAAGTGGGCACAATAAATGTTAGTATCTCTACACATACTACTAACATTTGCCAAGGAGAAAAAAATAAGATGAAGGAGCCTACATCTAGCCCTGGCAGAATATGAAACAAAGAATTCTTCTGGGATATAAGGTCCTTCTCACTGCAGCCCATCACCAAAAGCAGAAACTAACACCCATCTCAATCCCAAAGGTGCCAGTCAGGATTGGGGCCTTCTCCCTTGCAGATAGATGCTCTGGTATCTGCTTAAACCAAGGTGTAAGCTTTTCAGACTTCTTAAACATATTTTTCTAGGTAGACTTGGTTCCAACAAGCTAGAGAGAGAACTTGTTCCATTCATAGGCCATAGTGGTGCTCTTGATATAACTAAAGGACTAAAGGCATAATTGGCTATATGAGGAATTTGTCTCTTAAAAACTTCATGGGTCATTCTTAGTAACAAGTATACAAAATAAACTCCAAAGATTCTCTTTACTAGTCTTACCTCAGTGATGTATAGCAGAGAGAACATTCAAGCTTTCTCACCAGATTCACTGTTTAGTCAACACACCAGCTTGTCTATGAACACTCCTATGAGAAAAGTATTTGTGACCAAATGTCATCCTAAAAGGCTGGAATTCATTATTGGATTTACTTATGTGAAAATTATATAACACTACAGACATTTGGGTGATGCAGATAACTGATGGGTATACTAACACATTTCATGGATTCCAAGATGTATCTTCTTGTTGTTGTGTTGTTATTGCTGCTGCTGCTGCTGCACATTTTAACATCTCTGAAATCCAGATGTGTTCTATTGTCACCACCAGTCAGGTCGCAGTGCTGCCAGAGTTGGCATTGTCTGCTAATACAGGAGCAGCACAAGTCCCAGCATCAAAACTTGCAGAATGGATGTCAGGGACAAGGAAGAAATTCCAAGATAGCAGTGAAGTCATTCTTTAAAAGATGCTGTATCACCAAGGGCCTTGATGGTCCAGAAGAAAATACTAGGTAGAAAGACATGGTCGTACACAGCTCTGAGTTGAATAGTAATTCTTCAGAGTTGGAATCCAACTAGGAACGTCTAAGAATACCTTAACCAACTTGTTTTATTTACATTATATCTATGTGTATATATAATAGTCACATCTGCTTTTTAAAAACTTAAGGATCATCTAAGTAAAACCAGCTCTTTGAAGAAACTATTATATAAAAGAAACAAATTATCACTTAAAACTAGACAGCACTGGGGCAGACAATTTAGCTCAGTGGTAGACCATTTGTCTAGCAAACATGAGGCCCTGGGTTCAATCCTCAGTACCAAAAAAATTAAAAAAAAAAAAAGCAAAAAAAAAACAACAAAAAACCTAGACAGCACTGTGACATAGTTCAGTTGACAGCATTTTTCCCCTTTCTTTGTGGTAAATAAAATAATTGTGCATCTTGAATCTAAAACCTCTTAGAGTCAATGGAATGCAATTTAAGTAATAAATATACCACAATGCAGTGAGTTTGCAGAAATAAAATAACTAAAACCTTAATTACTAAAAAGATAATAAAATTTTCTTTCATCCTAAAAACATCGGAATTTAAAATGCATACTGACATTTTTGTTTCAGATAATGCCCACTTTATCTGAAAAAAAGTAACAACTGAAAAAGGCATTATGAAGTGAATTATCTTAACACTTCTCAAATTCTAAACTTTTAATGGTGAGGAATTAAGGACAGTCTTAAAATCCTCAGAAAAGGAAAACAATATTGCAAAGCATTAAGCATTTCAACTTAAATAGAAACTGTGCCTCTTCCTACTCCTTTGATTTTTATTTGTAAAATAGATATTTCAACCACTATGTCATTGAATTGTTATGAGAATTGAATGGCTAACACATATAAAATCCTTAGTAAAAAGATCCACATGGTAGGAGCCAAATAATCCATAAATGTACTATTCTGATCACTATCTTTATATGTCTTTTACATTCTGGCTCAGTGCTTAACAAATATTTGTTGAGTAAAAGGGTAAAACAAAAAGCTAATGTGTCATATTTCTATCATTTAAAAATTTCATTACTAGAAATTAATTATTTGAAAATATTATTTTAAAACATACAGAATAGCTTCCTCATAGACTTAAAAACAGACAGTTTTCAAAGGTTTTAAGAAGGAATAGAGATAAAACAAGTAATCTCATTGCGATACCCCTAAAAGGCTTAATGGTTCAGTACAATCAACAAAAAGACACAGCCTGATTTTCTTAACATTGGGGTGGAGCGCGCTGGAGTAGAGGGGAAGAAAAAGAGGAAACTGCAGTTAGTTATGATCTACAATTCAATTTCAGTCTTTGAAGAAGCAGATTCTGTCCCCCTAGACGCACACACACACACACACACACACACTGTTTTTTTTAAGATCCTGAAAATGTTTAGTCAAATGGGTCTTAAATGTCAGCCCTCTGGTGGGGAAAGGAAAGGGCACCACACACAGATCTTTCCCCCATTTGATTCAAGCAAAATGTATAAGAAAACAGGCTCAAAATAGGGAATAATATAACTGTACTCCTTTCTTCTCCAAAAAAAGTTTTTATAAAAATCTTTGCCTCAAAAAAAAAAGAAAAATCTTTGCCTCAATTAAAATATAAGACATCCCTAAAGAAGGTTGTAGATTTTAGACTCTTATGATCAAGTTTTTAAAAATCCTAACAAAAAAGTATATATAGTACATGCTATTTCATAAATGTCGTACTTTTATATGGAAGGAGCACTTTTTGCAAATATCCTACATTTACATTTCAAACATGCCTTTAAAAAATATCTACCAGGCACTAAATCACAGATATAGAAACCCATAGCTTCTTAAGGAGGCAGCAAGGTCAAGTGAAGGACTCTGGGCAGGAAGTCTGGAAAATTGCATCTCCTTTGAGCCATGCCCCAAGCCAGTTGGGTGGCCCTAAACCAGTCTCTTGACCTGTCTGGACCTCAGTTTCTTCATTTGAACTTAAGGATCTCTAAGTCCTTTCCAACACTAACATCCTTTGACCGTAATGTAGATTTTGCCCGAGGTGACCTTAGTGTTCATAGCAAGTGTAGGTAACAGTATTTATGATTCCTATCATCTCATGGTCTAAACTGATACTCTGCTTTACCTCTTTTTACATTTCAAAACATGCTACAGTCTTTTATTAGTGTGCAGATGAGTAGGTACATACACACACATGCATACATACACACCTTTCAAGGAATGAATAACAATCATGCTGTGAGAATTATATATAGCACAATATGTTGGACATAGTCATGTTCTTCGTGCTAATTATGAAACAGCAAATGGAGAAATCTCATGTCCTTCTCTTGTCTGCTGGGCCAACATTACCTTTCCTTCAAAGGTCAGTGTGGTTTTCATGCAAAACCTTTCCCCTGCATTCTGTGCTGACCAGAGGACTGTGACCCCCTTAAGCTCCTCAACAGCACAACCCCAAAGAAAAGGTGCCATTTAATTCTTAGCCTGAAACACAGCCATTTAGAAGGACACTAGTCACTGGGGTATTGTTAGTGCCTTGAAATGGCCAAGAGGGATTGCTGACTCTGCGAATAGCACTGGAAAGGCAGGAATTCTATTTGAATTACTAACATAACAGATGTTTGCTAGGATCCACTGTGCAGGCTGCACACAGTTATGCTAATTTGGCAGCACTTCTCTTCCAGTTAGCTCTGAGCCATTAGAGCACGCAGCTAGTAGGTCCTTCTGTCTAACTAATAATTGCCTATTATTGATATTAATTAACATTTTTTGCACCTTTCCTCAGTTTTGACCTAGTATCTGTTGGTAGTCTAATCACTGTGGCCTATTAAAAGTCAAAATACAGGGGCCTAATAGTAGTCATGAGCCATTTATCAAAAAGCAAACAAGGCCAATTAAACAGGCAGCCAGACAGTTGTCTTGATTTGCCGCTGACTGTTTCTTGATCACCATTATAAATTGCTAATAGGGCAGAAAGCGCTAAGCGGGGAGCATCTGTGGGGGGCTGGTTATTGCTCACTCCCCGCCTGGTGACAGGTGAGAGGGAGGCTAGTGATGGTCTTATTGATGTGAACTGCCCATCAGTTGGTAGTTATTGTTAAAGTTCATGATGCTACAGCTGATCCCATCCTGCTGAGAGTCAATCAAATTAATTAGAGCTAGAAATTCTTCTTTATTATTTTAGAGCACGGGTACAGAAAGAAGTCCTCTGATTTGGATCCAAAGGCAATGAAGAAAAAAAAATCTTCATGTAGTACAGTGTGGAAAAAAAATCAGATATTGCTTCTTCCATTATTTATAATAAGGGCTGTGGCTAAAGGTTTTTATAGGCACAGATCAAGAGATCATAATAGAAGCATATTGACAGATTTTTTTTCTGCAATACTCCAAGGAACTGGCTGTAGCAGGAAAATATATCAAAACCTTATCATCAGAGCTGAGATCTTCTGTGAAAAATCAATAAAGAGTTATACATGGTTTGAGTTTAAACAGTTCTCTGTAGTCATTTAAACATAGTGCATCTGTACAGCTTTTTACCTCTGGAGACCAAGGTAACCTAGCAACTGCAGGGCTTAAACCGATTAACTACAAATGAAGTACTGTATGCCTATCAAAGCAATTGTTCATCGTTGCCTTTGTTGCAGAGACTAAGCTAATTGAACATGATACAGTATGAAGATAATTAACACCCATGAGTTTGTTAATTGCCGGTTAGCATTACAACAGTCTCTTGGTTTCTTTTTAACTGTCTCCTTTGTAGCCTCTTCCCTTAAAATGGTGCAGGACCTGTTTAACTGGCAATGATATCTTGGAGTTTATTAACCCATTTCAAATTGACTTTAAAAAAATAAAAGCCCTGTCTTAATAAAGCATATTGCATGTGCTTGTTAAATGCAAGTTCCCACTTTGTCTATTTTCCTAAAATTAGGAATTTGTTTTACAGATACCATACAAACTATGTTTATTTTTTGTGCTAATTTATTTCAACCAATTTAGCCATTATAAATGCTCTCAGAAAAAAAAAGAAGAAGAAAACGGCTTTAGTGGTTCCCTTTATTACTCAGCTGCTCTGCTTTGGAGAGTGAGCGATAAATGTCTTTGAGGGTTGGAATATTAATTGAAGGCAGCATCTGGTCAGCAGCTGACCGGCTCTGGTTGTCCTGCTCCAACCAAGCAGGTGAGAAAGAACCTTTCCTGCTTCTACTTGCCAGCCTCTCATTTTCCCTCAGAGCTGTGGACTAAATGAACTCCCATTTTATCTCTGCTGGATCACTGCATAGATGCCAGAAAATCAATTGGGCAGGAAAATCTGTTAATCTAAAGTGAATTAAATCTAAGGAATCATTTAAAATAAAAATTTCAATCATTACCTTTTCGGAAAAGCACTTTTTCCCCTTCAAGTCTGTTTGCATGTGTCATGACAATACCCCGAAAGGCCCTAGCCAAGAGTAAATCAAAGTCAATAGAAGTTCTACCAAAGAACAATTTCCTGGGGGTGGGGGGATAGAGTGGCTGATTACAAGCTTAAGAGGAAATGGAAAACCCCAACCCTGTGTGGCCAGAAACAATTAACACCCTCAGGCCCAGGACATGTGTCGGACAACAAAGATGGCTTTTTCTCCTGTTGAGAAGGGACACCTTGACTCTGTCACAATTGTTTAACTTGGATTTTCCTAGATGGTCTTCTGTGTTTGTCAGTACTGTGTTGTAGTTAATACTTGCTGGTAAGCCAGTCCCGGGGGGCCACTTCTAGTGCCCAATTACAAGTTCTATCATCAATCATAAGTATTATTTATTCAATGAAATGAATTGCTAATTAATAACTGATGAGCATTATGGCCTTGAAGACTATAACACTATTAATTATGGTTGGCATGAAAGGGGTCTACCTGGCACATTTTCACCACAATTAGCCCCGGAAGCTTTCATGCAATATGTCTATTAAGATAACTCAAGAAAAGGCTGGCCTTCCTTGCTCTCCTACATAAAGACTAGCAAACCCAGCATCGTCTCTGGCTAGGACTCTATCAAACCAACCCCAGGGTAGCAACAAGAGAACCCTCGCTCCACACTCCCAGCCCTGTTCCTGCTGAGATGCTGCACCCCAGTTCGCAGTTGGAATGTGGCTGCTGGCTTTTTTTAGACCTAGTTGTTGTGTGTGCTCTGGGTGCAGGCACATGGCAGCTAAATCACTTAAGCAGGCAGATGGTAGGTCACGACTGCTCACATTCTCCCCCAGTGAAGTGGGAAGACACCATTTTTACCTTTAGGACCTTCTGATCAGAGACTTAAAGAGGTGAATCTAAGACATGTCTTCTTGCCCACTGCTGGGAAAGGAGAAAACAGTCATTCTGAAGAATAGCTCACACAAAAAAGTTAAAAAATGCTACAAAGTTCTTTGAAAGCAGAATAAATCTATTCCCTGTGCACTGTGTCCATAGTCTCCAATGTACACAGAGCACTGCCCTATAGGTGATAGAGGGGTGAATGACCAAAACATGGCAAATACTTTTAAAAGTCACAAGAATACTAGGAAAGAAAGCCCCTTTTTCCTCCTGTGTAGTATATATATTATATATATACA